>VWZW01000738.1:631515-797448 GCA_013397115.1 Edolisoma coerulescens | reverse complement strand
AGGAACCGCAGTTTTTTTTTTTTTTTCATTTCTCGGCGAGGTTTTGAAGAGCTCCATCGCACAGCTGTCCCCGGCGCTGGTGCGGAGGGCCGGTGGCAGCCTTTGTTCGCAGAGGAGCGCTTTCAAAGGAAGTGCACTTCCAAGGGGGAGGGAAAAGTTATACAGTGCGGCTTTTGTACCCAAATTAAAACAAAGCGGCCCCCTCCACGCAACCAAACAAAAACAGCGAGGCGAAGTAAAGCGAGAGGAGGGGGGAAATAATCTCTGTTTTCACCGAGTAAAAAAGTTTGCGTTCCTGCCTCTGTTGAACACGGTCCTAGTCGTGATTTTTCTCCTCTTGAAATCTGTTTTAAGTTGAATGGTGTTACCAGTATAAAAATATTTATGAAACAATGAAATACCAGCCACCCACGTTTCTCAGGAGAGTTGTTAACTTATTAGAAACAAGTGCCTGCCTTTGATATGAAGAAATGAAAAGTGACCTCCAGAAGTGCTGGAAAGTTAGGGAGCAGTTCTGCCCTGCGCTCTCTGAATGTAAATGGCTCCCAGTATTTTTTAACTGTTCCTTGTTGAACACCACCTAGGCAAGCAAGGCCAAGAAACATCAGATTGTACCGGTGTTTTCTGACTTGAAATAGCATTTATAAGAAATGTAAGCCGAAATGGCAGAGCCTCAGGGACAAAAAGTACATATGCAGCTGTATTCCTGTATTAGCAGGAGCATATTTGCTTTCTCTTCGTGCTGATAAAGTTTAGAAACGCAATATTGGCAGGTAGCGGTTTTACAGAGCTGTCTGACCTGGGTAATGGCAAAGCTGGGAGCTGTATGGATAACATGCTGCTCTCCCTAGCTGCATGCTCAGTTATTATGTAGCACATCTAATATGGAAATCTCTGTGGGAATGCCTCTAACAGGAAAATTCATGTAAATAACTAAGTGCTACCTGCAATTGAATATGAAAACAAAAATGATTGTAATTACATTAGGACTTAATTTAAAATTATGTAGGATTCTTCTTACAACCCTAGATTGGGAATGTGTGTCTGTAATGTATGATGTATTCTATCTCTATAAATAGTTGGGGAATACCATTACAGAATATTAGATTGTACTGATGGTAAGATGGTGCTATTAAAAATGACACAGACCTGGATATTAAATTACTTCTGGGGGTGGGAGGGAAGCTTGCATGTTTGTTTCTATGTGAACATATATGTTTTTATATACACACATACACGCACATGCATCCTTTATCTGGGAATAGAAATACAGGAATTAATACAGTGGATGTTCTTGAAACACAAAACTGGAGATTTTATTTTTGGGTCACGTTCTGAAGTTGCAAGTTTTTAAAATCAACTTTTTGAAATTATTTTCATTTGGTATAAACATTTTAGAGGTGCATTTATTTTTTTCACCTTTGTGGTAAAACACATCTTTTCACTGCACTGGTGTTTAATTAGGTCATAAGGCATTTTCTATACCAGTAAGGGATAATTCTGCATTTTGTTTGCTCCAGTTTTTTATAAGCTGACCAAGCAGAAATTTTGGATGCAAAGGATTTCTTTCAATTTTCCTTCCTAGCAATCTTCCTAGCAATCTAGAAATACCTTTGGAAAGTACTTTATCGCTAGACACGTTCAGTGTGTTTTGAGCATCAATTCTGCGTACGGCGCTTTGGTGAAGTAAATATTATTGGCCTTTTCAGCCAGGAGAGTGTAACAACAGCTCATGAGATTCAAATTATGGTTTTATATTCTCCAGTTTCTTAGTCAGTGCTGAGTGGGGTGTACGCGAGCACTGAGGCAGAGGAAAAATGTAGATTTGACAGGAGTCTTAGTAAAGACAGAGTGTGCTTAAAGGAGTTTTAATTAAACAGCTAGAAAAGAACAGCAGAAACTTAATTACGAAGTGGACCCGGCCGTGAGTGTCCAGCTGAGCAATGATAGCGTGTGGAGATGTGTGAGCATGTGTGTAGCATGTTTGGTGTCGTTTGGAACTAGAGTTTTTTTGTTGTTGTTGCTGCTGGATGCTGTAGTGGTTTTGGATATCGTTAAAGTGGTTTCCAGGCTTTGTTTGTCCATGCCTGAAAAAGTTAAGTTCAGTTGGGTCACATGCAGAGGAAAAAAACATTTTTTCTTCCTACTTTCTGTTTAAGCTGCCTTTGTGATAATATTGTAAGCAAACTTTCAAGGTATAGTACAGGCAATACAGGAAGAAAAACTTCTGGAGCTGTAGAGAAAAAGTGGTGTCTTTCACTTCAAAAAAAGGAGAAGGTAAAAATATGCAGCCGTGTTTCATGATACAGCTGTCAGTTTTCAATCTGTAAAGTAGGATGGTTACACTGTTGGAAGAATTACACCAGAAGTAATCTGATTTTATTAGAAGGTGCCCAAGACTGTTCCCAAAACATGGAGATTTGCTGTACAGTTCTGAATGTGTTTGGGGGAAGGTTACCTTCAAACCTGTTATGAACACATGGTTTCTTACTGGATATAGACCATATATATATATATATATATACATCACTCATTCTATCTGGTATTTCTTCATGTCACTAATATTAATCCTATACCCCTCCAGAGATGGTTTAGAAGCTGTCTTTCCTGTAGTGATTCCATTTAGTTTAGAAGAAAATATTTGCTGGATCCAATCCTTACTCAGGTTAAAGTGACCAGGATGACTCATAGGAATAAACATTTGCTGGATCAAATACTCAGATATTTACAGCATATGCTTTATGTACATGGTTAGTGTGATACTCGATGTCTAAAGAAGGACATCTTTGATTTAAAAGAATATTGATTTGACACACATACTTTTTCAAATTTCTGCACGGGGCTTATGTTCTGCTTAACTTATAATCTGCCTAAGACTTGAAGGCAAATTTCTATTAACAGCTGATCATTCATTCCATTCGGGCTCTTATTCGTAGCACGTGCAAATACGAGGTGAGGGCTGACTTCTTAGAAATCTGGTCTAAATTCAGGTTAATTCCATCAGCGTCATACAGCCTGTTGCTGGATTACATTGCCTGTAATGAGGGTGCAAATTAGCCCTTTAGAAATGATTTTGAATCCCCAGTTCATCAGAGGGATCTACGTTTTCTTGAGAGAAATGGTCGTTATTTCTGGGATTTGAGGTTTAGTTACCGCTGTGTCGCTGTGTTGCGCTTTGCCATTAGCGCTTGCCGCGAGCAGGGATGTTTTATATTCCTAAACTGCAATCCTTTACTATTAAAAAATTATTTGAATCTCAACAAAACTTTAGAACTTTTAGGAGCTAAATCATCTCCCTGAAAGCAAGGGCTGTTAGAGGGTTTGTGGCAGTTTGTGCAAGTGCTGTATAATTTAAGTTGCATCCTGTGATATATGAACAGATTAATGGCATTATTTATTGTAAAGCCAACTGACTCTAAGATATGCTGAAGACACGGTTTTAGAAGAAAAATCTCTGCAATAAATTCCCACTTTATGACCATATCTTGCTCTCTGTTCTTGGACAAAACTCCTTTTGACTTTTGCAAGTGGAACAAGGATGGAATAATATTTCCTGGAATAATTTTGTGTTTGGTTTTAATGATTGCTCATTTCCAAAACAGAAGAGAGTGAAAAGTTGCATACTTAAGTCCTTTGAGGCAGCAAGTTCAAATCTGCTCCTCAGATCTGTCACATAAAATTCAGCTAAGTGTTTTCTGATTTAATACAACAAACCTCTCGTTTCGGTATGAAATCCTGATTCCACTGCAATCACTGTGAGTTTTATCTTGTTATTGGTAAAACCCAAATTTCTGTCTGTGTTGATGCAGATTCAGCAACTTTTATACTGGATCAGATTATTAATGTTCCACCAGAATTTTACTAATTTCAAAACACAGGGATTGAAGTCAAAATCTGGCTCCTAACAACTAATTGGAGATATCCTACCCAGGACGTCTCAAAGAGTCACCCATCGTATGCCACATGCCCTCATTTGTTCGATGAATTTTGGTACATAGGTCCAGAGCGCGGTGGAAATCTGCGGAGGGTGTGAAGGGTTTACAGACGCTTGCCCGGTTGGCGCAGGGCTGTGACCCCATTTCCTGGTCCCTCCAGCCTGTGCCTGGTTTCTCAGAGGCAGCCTGTTTTAGTTTGGCTCCCGTCCAGTCGAAGGTATCACCTACAACTTTTTGTTCTTTGTCTTCTCCTCGCTGTTTACTGCAACAGCGTGGTTATTCCCCCTGCATCCTGCTGGACCTTTGCGACGGCCTTCTTGGGTTTCTGACTCTTGTTCGGTTTTCCCTAAACTTTCGGGTCGGAGTCAGTCTGTGTGGCAGCAGGAGCACATGAGCACAGAATCCAAGTTTATTTGCTAGCGGGTCAGGAGGTGGAATGCGAAATCTCCATGTGCGGGGAGGGGGAAGGGAAGGAAAGTTTAGGATTATGTGTAAAACTATTAAAATGCTATTGACTGGGAATCTAAAACAATGACGAGTGCTGTTGTTTTTACAGATACATGAACTGAAAACTGCTGCTAATGATGGGAAATGTTAATTATGTGAGAACATATTGAACTTATATTCTCTGGCATGAACTTTTTTAAATGCATCAACTGTGCTGCCTTTTATGCGCACAGCTTTCTAATTATCATAATTCAGTACAGCTCTGGCTTTTGGAAAGAGTTCAAGTGCAATCTCAACTTAACATGAAAGGAGTTGTTTTTTTTTTTAACTGAGAATGTTCAAGAACAATTTGAAAAGATAATCTAAAAATGCTACATACTTAGCTGGGTATAAGTCAGAAAATAAATATGTTCCCATAAGTGCCTATCAAAGCAGAACAGATTATTAGAACAGAAAGTTATCTATTTTTCTCATTATGTCTTTCACACTCCCACAGAACACAGCTAAAAGCACATTTTCATAATTGAATATTCAGATCAAATATATTCAAACATATCTACTATATATTGATTGACAGTTTTTATTTTGTCAATTTTTGAAGTGACTGAGTAGATCACTGTGTTGTTATGAAGAGATTTTTTTCTCCTAAAATACTAAGATTAAATTTTTTTAAATAAAGCAGGAAGACAACTTTCATGATACTTTTGGTATTAACTGAACGTGTTTCTGTAACATATTCAAGTCCCATTGCAAATAGTCCTTACTTGTCAGTTTCCCTTGTCTTTGTGGAGCTTGAGGGGGTTGTAAATATCAGGTCTTTCTAAAACACTCAGAAGTGGTTTGGGTTTTATTTTTTGTTGGTAGTTTTGTTTTGGTTGTGTTGTTCTGGACTTTTTTTAAGAGGGAAAAGTAAATTTCACGTAACTTGCACTTGAATTGTCCTTTCAAAGATTTTTTTTTTTTGTATGTGATCAAATTGCTGGTTTCCACATCACACACTCCCCCCCATTTTTTTGTCTTTTCCATTACTACAGTACATGCTACATTTCTGAAATGCAAAGAAAGCCCCAGTGAAACAAAATGACTTCATTTGAGCTGGCACTTAAGAGTAGAATTCACTTCCATAGTGCTGAAATAAAAGAAGCCAAGTGTTTTAAATAGCCACTCCCCTAGGCCAGAGTGTTTTTAGAAAAGCTCATTGTCTAGATTTGAGCTGTAGCAGTATGCCTGCCTCTGTTAAATCTCCTGATCCAGACAGCTCGATTTCTAAAGTCGACATCTGGTTTACTCTTTGTTCACCTGTTTTAAAAAAAAAAAAAATGCAAATAGGCGAGTGTGCCATTGCCCTAGAGCTCTGCAAAAAAAATAAAAATGCTGTTGACAGTTTGTCAAATAGTGCTTCCAGTCTAAGACTGCAGTGGCCTATTGTTATGCCAGCAACAGGCAACAGAAGTTGTGGCACCATATGGCCAGTATATGCTTCAGATAAGCTATCTGTTAATTTAGCTTATCAGTAGTGTTTTGATATGCTTCGTGTTTGAATCGCCAACCAGTATGGCCTTGGGTATTTTTGGTGCCAAATTATTCCTTAACATTATAGACATCACAATTATTCCCTTGGTGGAATCTCTCACCATTCATTCACCTCACGGTGCTGTGAACAGTGGTGCTGATTTTTGGAATTAGCTGGCATGGTTTGTTTGGATTTTTTTTTTTATGTGGTTGTCTTTCTGTTGGGAGATTATGATTCAGGAATGACATTTTGGTTTTGAGGGGAGAAAATGTCAGAACAGACTTTGGAAGAAAAGGTAAATTCATAGAGGTTTAGGGGATTAAAGCTTCTGTTATGTGTATATCAATTAAAAAAAAAGTGGTGATCTGGGACAATAATTAATGGGAGAAAGGAAATTTTATTCACACTTAATCTGTCACCACTATGAGTACATACTTTTTTTTGTCCTAAAGCTGGTTTACAGTTTAAAATAAAAAAGCAGAACTCTGTAAACAGTTTCATTTTCCACATCCCTGGTTTTACCTTCATTCTTTCAAAAAAATTAACCTTTAAAAACAGTCATGTCCTTATATCTGCTGTCAGCCGATCTTTCAAGATTTTTTTTTTCTCTGCTTTTTCCATGATCAACTGAAAGCCTTGGAGAAGACTGGAAGATTCAGTGGAAGTTCCTTCATCTTCCCCCTGCCCCTGCCTTTCTTTGGGAGTCATTATTTTGTTGCAGGGGAAGTCTCCAGCCATAAATACAGTGTTCCATTCAATGCCTCCGCGGTGTCCTTAGGGTTGGATGTGCCTGTGCTGCTCTCTGACCTTGCAGCACATTCCTCTGTCCCCTGCCCTACAGGCTCGATGTTCCTTGCAGGGCACCACAGCTGTCCCTGGTTGCCAGGACTCTCCTTTTCCTGGGGAATACACATATTTGCTCTTGGGCAGCACTGGGTTAAGCTCTCCTGCCTTTGGGTCGCTGTGATTTTTTTGTTTCCCTCCTTTTGCGATCCATCTTGCCAGGTCCTCCTTATCCCATCTCCTGTGCTGCTGCTCACGGACGTGAGTGGGGTCACTGTGGGGTCCCTTTGCCCATCACAGTTTCTGCTGCTTCCAGTCCTGCCTTGGCCTGGATGTTGGAAACAAAGGGCCACTTGTGCCTGTCATGCCTTTCATGTCCAGGTCCTTAATGGCCAAGAAAAGGACTAGATTCTCTCAAAGAAATTTACAATCATCTTCTGAATCTGTTTGCTGACGCCACTTTTTTTTAGCAATGGAAAGAAGTCAAAGAGAAGTATATTTTTCTCCTGTCTGTTCGGAACAGAGAAATATGGACAGTCTGAACAGTGACCGTTCTTTACCATTTCACCGAAGTCCACCCAGACGAACTGCCTGGAAAAAGGCAGGAGCTGACACAGCACCCAGGGGCCAGCTGGATGGGCAGTGAAGTGATGCTCCCACCTTGCTGCTCTGCCTGAGCTGACATTGGCACCTGCAGAAAATGAGAAAGGCTCCCTGCCCTTGCCTTGGCATCTGAGGCTGCTGAAGGGCTTCTAGTTTCTCTGCAGAGACATGAGATGTATGTGTCTGTGCACTTAGAGCTGGTTTGGGGGTCGCCCCAAATTTTAAATCTGTTTTGAATTCAGATTTAGAGTTCAGGTCCATGATGTGACTTGTGCAGTTTGGTGACAGTAGCATTTTTTGGCCTGTGGCTCATTGCAGATTAGACCTGTGATCTCTCATTCTGGTGTGATTAGGGGCAAGATAAGCCAAAGACCCTGGGAAAGGAAGGGTATTGAGACTTTCAGCTCTCTGAGGCATGTGTGCATCTTCCCTGTGAGTTATTTCTAAGCACTTAACTTTGAGAGTCGATTTTCAGTTCCCTAATGTATCCAGTTACGCCCCATAATGAGTAGGGCTGTCTTTGGATTGATGTGTCCATTAAAATGTAACAAATCTATGTTTGTTTAGTACTACAAGATGTATCTTTCGTAAGGTTGTGGGGGTTTTTTTGGTTAAACTCTAGAGCCTGTGAAGTTTTACTTCATTTGGTGTCTCCTTGACTTGGCTTTACTGGTGTTCCATTGGTTTCAGCCACTGCTTTGTGACAGGGAATCCACATCTCCAAATAATGTGCATTTTGCTCATTAAATTGACCATTACTTATGCACAGTAATTTCTTGCTCTGCTTCTTGGCATATTTACTATATGCTTACTGAGCAGCTGTAGATAAGCAGTTGAAGGGGCACATTTGAAAGACAGTTTTAAATATGCAGCTTCCTCTACAGATTCACTTTAGCCCCTAGCATTAGTAATAATTTTTGCTGGTAAAACAGTGACCCATAAATAACTTTACCGTCCAAAATCTCTAAAAACAATACGAAGAAGTCCAAAGGGTAGTGGAATTATTGTACTTCTTGGTTGCTTGGAAAATTAACTAATATTCTGGCTTCTGAGATTTTGGAAACAAATTAAAGAACCCTTTTTTAGGTAGCAGGCTGCTTTTAATGGTTCTTCTGTATTAAGGAGAGTACAGTATTGTAGGTTATTTATTTCTGGGCATGCAGCACAGGGTGAAGAGCCTGCAATTCAGCTCGCAATGCCTCTGTGCCCTGAGGTAAACTCTATTTCACAAAGGGAATTTTGATTATGGTCTACTGCTCTGTAGCATAGTGGAGGCTTCAAGAGGCAAGTGGTAAATGCTACCAAAGAAAAGCTGGATTGGAGCCACTGACGTCATCTAAGTAAATCTGCTGTAGGACTATAGCCATAAAATGACTGCCAGCCACGGAGCGCACTTTGGCCTTTTCTTGTCAAGTGTTTTAACTGCTGGTTTTTTCTTTGCTTTTCTTTTTTCTTTTCCTCCAAGCAAGATGCATTTTGTTTTCTTTCTTTCTTCCTTCTGCTAGTTGTGCACAGGGTGAGATATAGAAATGCTAACGTCCCCCTCCGTCCCCACCAGGCTGCACTGAGAGTGTGAGTGGCTGCAGCTTGCAGCTCAAAAATTAAAAAGTAAACCAGTACTTTTCCATACATGAGCCTGGCAGAATTCAGCTTCCACCACCAGCTATTTTTTAGGTGCAAGAGTCTGGCAGTTCAAGTTACAGCATACTGATGAGATTTGTGTTGTGGGCAAAAAGCATTTTGATGCTCTGGAAGGTGTGCTTCTCGCTGGAAGAACTAAATGCATGAAGATGGCTGGGCTTGAATTCTGAATTAGCACAAAATGCAGGTGTGTGTGTGTGTGAGCACTCAAAATCAGTGCTAGTCATTGCTTTACAATTGACCACAGCAGTTTCAGTCACTCCTGAAACAAAACTTTGCTGTTGTTTCCAACACCCGAGTGTTTGTTAGCAGCCAGTCTTTGATGATACTTTCTGTACACAGCTACAGAAACCAGGTGCATTAACCATGGTGGCTCTAGGATCCATTGATTAGGGTGTAGCAGTCATACCTAAGGGTACATGTACAAATGCATCAATGTCCCAGCTGCTCTCCACTTGAATTTCAGCTCTATCAGGACTGCAACGAAAGTACTCGAGTTTTTGACAGTGGATTTTAAATTCAATGTCAACATTCTCTTGAAATGAATTTCCAGGACATTTAACACACCATTTTTTTTAGAACGGAGTTCACTGTAAAACACGTTTATAATTATTAGCCCCTGTGTCCCATGACAACATTTGTTTTCTTGACTTATGTACTTTTTTTTTTTACTTTAAAATAAAAATTAAGCATCACTGTTTTTGAAGTTTGAGTCTTATGATCAGAAATATATTAAAACCAGTATCTTATCCATGAATCATTAGATGAGTCAGTTCCTGAAACCACTACAAGCCTCACAGTTCTTGGCTTGGGCTGAAAGCAGGAAATCCAGGCTTCAATAACTTCCTTTCCCAGTACTGGCTATAGCAGCGTTCGTGGTTAGTATATGCTGCTTTTGTAAGCAATAGGAAGATGTATGTCTGAGGAACAAAGGCACTCCAGTCAATTTGCTGAAACTGTTTATAATTTGTGGTCTTGATTTGAATGTCAGGATGCATTGGCATATACTACGTTCTGTGCTGCAGTACGTTTTCCAGCAGTGATATTCAGCATGTGAAATAAAGGGAGCGCATTATGGCACAGTTCTTGGACAAAACCCATCTAATCAGTTTTCCAGAAAACAGGAAGGTATTTTAGTGAAATCATCCAACTCCTGAAGACTGATGGGAGTGAGAACTGAACACATAGGAGTAAATTTAAAATGTTTATTTAGCAGTTACTTTGTTTTATGCTTGTGCAACAAACTATTTTTATTCTGTTTCAGTGCTCCAAAAGGGCTTGAAAAAAACCCAACCCAAACTTGGAACTTATAAAATAAAAACACATGATTTGTTTTTCAGTCTCCTTTTTTTTTGCAGTGAAAACTGTTTGCCTCCTCATAATCAAGGACACATTGATTGTCTCTGTGTCAGTGGAACACTGTTGGCTGCAGAATCTGTCCTTTAAACTTGGAGTGCCTGTGTGCTCTGACATCTGTGCAAGGGGATGCACTATTTACCTTTTTGAGCTAATGGGGCCAGATTCAGGCTTGGTACAATGTTGGTCTTAATGTGTTTACACCTGGAAAGTGTTCAACCCTTTATGCTTTTCTTAAATATTATGAAAGATAGTTTGGGATCTTGTACTTATTATTTGGTTAATTTAACTCTCTAATTAATTAGCAGCACATAAAAGCCAAGCCCACCTTCTTTAATTATTCTTTTTATTCTTCCCTCCAAAAAACATCTTTGTTTTTAACAAACCAGGAAGGGCAGGAGTATTGAGAGATAAATTAGTAGATATTGCATTAAAAAAAACCCAAGTCCAATTTTGACAGGGTTAGTTAAACTCTGTATGCAGTATTGATTAAAAACAAATACAGAGCTCTTCATTTAAACAGGCAGGATGGTTACTGCACATTAGGCAACACCTTCTTTTGGATCAGGTAACATGCGAAATTGCTTTCATAAAGCAAGCTGAAAGTTGGATCCTCTCTTAGCTGGTGCAGCTCCGTGCTGGTGAGTTGGCCTCAGTGTGATGGTGGGTGCTTAGAGAGTTCTGGAGCCAAAGGGCTGGCACAGCTGATCCCATGCTGCTGTCCCCGCTGGAGTCAGGTGTTTGTCCAGCAGGACAGAGGAGGATTGGACTGGGGCAGAAAGGAGGGAACACAGACCACCTTGAAGGCAGCTGGGTGCTGGGATCCTTGTCATGTGGAGGCTGATATCCATAACAGAGACTTTTGCCACCTCTTCCTGCTCTCTGTGCAGCTCCGTGCCCATGGGAAAGACGTGGAGAGGGTCAATGCCTTGCTCAGGGAATGACATTGGAGCCTTGGAGGGACTGTTTGTGAGGCTGCCCCTAAGGCAGAGGCAGAGGCTGTCCCCTCCTGATTGTCAGGTTTGTGTCAGCACAGTTTTCACGGCACTTTCCTGACAGCTCGTGCCAACTGCTGTTTTCCCCCACAGCAGGGCTGGTCGTGTCCCTCCAGGGAGAGGCCACTACACGGGTTTTGTCACAACGGTGCTGTGCTGAGCTGGGTTGCTGGGACCTTTGGCATGACAGTGAGCATCCAAGCAAGCTGCTTTGTTGAGTCTGAGGGATTTCTGTTAAAATATTTAAAGGGATGCTAGTGGGCCATAAAGGTGCAGAGAGTGTTAGAAGAAATCAAAACCAGCGTAACTGCTCCATGATTAAAATTCTCAGCACCAACTTCTGTGGTACAGGAAGTTTGTAGTAATCTCCAAGTGCCTCCTGCTCTGCTTCTGAGGGTGAAGTTTTGTGTGAGGCTGAGGGGTCAGTGCAGAGTCGCATCCCAGCCACGCAGAGCTCTGTGCCATGAGCCTGGGCAGTGCAGAGCACTGTGTGAGCAGGCTGGCCGGGGCTTAGCACAGCGTAGCTGCACAAACAGGAGACTGTGTTGGAGGCAGGCTGGCCCGCCTCACCCTTCCTCCCCTGTCGTGTTCGAAGAAGGAGCATCTCTTCCTCTGGAAGATGCTTGCGTCCCTGAAGGAGGATCCTGGGGAGGCATGCATCATTCCTTCCTTTCTCTGGGCTAGTTCAAGTGGTGCTTGAGCCACAGATGCCGTGCTGGAGCGCCAGCTGTTTGTGCACACAGGAGAAGCAGCCTCGCTCAGGTGTGTCCCCACAGGGAGCCAGATGCTGCTGCTTCAGGGACTGCAGTGTTCGCCATCACACCACCCATTGTGGATTTAACTTACTGCGTTGTAATTAACTTCTTGTAATAACAATAATTATAATAATTAACTTACTACAATAACAAGGATGTTCTTCCCGCTGCTTCTGCTTGCTGATTTTGGGACAGAAATCTTGCTTCTTTCCTGTTTTCTGTTTAAGGGAAAATGTAAGCACTTGAGCAGCGGAGAATAGCAGTGGCTTTTCACGGCATCAAAGCAAATGTAAAAAGCATTGTTCCTGTTTGTGATCATAAGAAGTGCAATTTTCTATTAATTAATGTTAAGCAACGGATTGTTTAAGAACAAAGGGAAAAACCTTCAAGTGGAATAAGCATCTGAAGTTTAGAAACAGGTTATAGTTGTGCTTGATTTAATTTTTTCCCCTTGCAAAGAAATGTAAATGATTTAATATTGCTTTTCTAGTTGAACAATCCTGAATATGGGAATTGTAATGCGTAAGATCTGGAGATACATTTTGATCAAGTTCATACACTTTAAATGTGTATGAACTGAACATCTTTGTGTTGCTATCGATCAGAGAGATGTCCTGTTGCTCTAATGTGGATTTTGGTTCTGGATTAGAAGCCTGGGGCTTTGAATTGCTTGCTGTCTGTAGACGAAGTCATCAGTGGCTAGTGATTGATTCATTAATTAAAATCAATTAAATGGATTTGTAAGCCTCATGTAACAGATTATCTTATTAACAGCATGAGAAAGGCACTGTGATCTGCAAGGAATGTGTCGCTTTAGACAAAATATAGCACGATTTTATGGGAGAATTTAATGAATTGCTGTTGCTGTAAGTGATCTATGCAAATGGAAGAGCCTTGCTTAAATCCTACATTAAACAGACTCTTCCTGTTGAGCATGTTTTATTTTTTTAAACCTCCTCCAAAATACTTGACTTTAATTGTATCTGTGTGTGTTTCTGTTCATATTCATGGTCATAATGACATGTTAATGATTGTCAAATTTCTGATATATTCTGATCTTGGAGTTTTTTTTTTTTTCCGTAACACCTCCCTTACCCTATTTAAAAATATCCACAACGAGAAGAATGACTTTCTAAATTACTGAAAACAAAATGACAGAAAGAACATGTAATACTGTTTAATCCATGCTCTGCCTGCTCAGCAGTGCTGTCTGGAGGAGACACTTTGGACAGCTGGAGGGGCCAGGCGGGCAGAGGGGACTTCTGGCAGAAGTGAAAGTGTTGAAGAGGTGGCAATGAAAGCTTTCCTGGCTGGGAGAGGGGAGGCTTGTCTGTCATCTCTGCATTCGTTTTTGTAACTTCTTTTTTACATCAGGCTGTATAGCAAGTCATTGCAGGCACCTATATGTGTGTTAATATGCTCTGTGATCAGGCCTCAAGAATATCTAAGCCAAGGTGCCAGCAAAATCAATGGGAATTTTGAATTTAGTTTCAAACAGAGCAGGGTTGTTGCCTCTAAATCATAACCTTGCCCACAACTTTTCAGTAATCTCAATAACATGTGTGCTCCATTCTGATTTGCGACCTAGACTTCTTCAGGAAAGGAGATTTTTAATTGTGGGTGCTACGTGGCAGCATCACTTTACACCTTCCTTCCCTAGCTCGTGCTCTCTGAGCATTTGTGATTAGGGAGCAAAGTGAATTAAATTATGAGATCACTTTTCCATTACAATGCAGCTAGTTTCACTTCATTTCCTCCGCTGTATTGAAGAGATGGAAGAACCTATTATATCAACTGAAAAATTTTAATGAACTTCTTAGGAAAAAAAAAAACCCTCACAACAAAATCTCAACCATCACAGAGCCCTGAACTGCCTTGCAGTTCAGAATCATCCATTCCGTGTGTGATTCTTCAAAGCAAAGCATTATTGGTGAGCTTTGTTTGCTGGGTAATCTTACTGTCATTGGCAGTACAGATTACAAACCTTTAACCAAAAAAGATGTGAAACTGGGTTGCCATGGTAAACCCACCTGTAACTACATTTTGGTGAAATTAAAAGCATTGCCTGACATGTGAGGAATTTGTCACGGTGGGAAGCATTTTTCATTGCTTGTGGAAAGTCAAACAAGGCGTTTGGGAGCAAGTAGTGACCTCCAGTTTGCTCCAGTTATCTCTTGGTATTCTTTGGGTTTTGACTTTGGGGGATGGGTGTTTTGCCTCACCATGCACGTGGGCGTGTTGCCAGCCTGCTGCCTATCAGTCACTCCAGTAAGAAATTTGGATAACGCCTTGGAAGTGCACAAGGACAGCGCAAGCTATCAAAGCAGCAGGTCTTGGTGCTCCTTGGTGCATGTGTACACCTTCCACAAAGCCCAAGACACCTCCTGCACCATCCCTTTCCCTCCCTGCGTCTGCAGCAGGTGCAGATGTGTGAGTGTGGAGGTTTGTGGCTGTGTCCTGCTGGGTCACTCGAGCCTGGGAACTTGGAAGCTGGCGTTGGAATTCTGGGCGTGACGAGTTATTTCATCCTGGACGCAGCCCTTGAAACCAGGGAGAAAGTCTCCTTGCCCTGACTTACATTAGCTCCTACATTAGCATGCCAGTTTGAAATTAGAGTAGTCATGTAGTAATTATTTGTTTTGTGAACCCTTTGGTTTGGAAAGGAGCAAGGAGACTCTTGAACTTAGAAGAAATGTGCTGAGTCGCAGCATTTTGTTAAAAGAAGAGAGTAAGGCGGATGTGCTGCTCTGGGCTGGGATAGAGTTAATTTTCTTTGTCCTGCTTGGTGTGGGGCTGTGTTTTGGATTTGTCAGCTGGGGTTAAGCCACAGCAGCAGGACATAAGCAGGATGTAGCCCCCTCAAAGCAGCAAACTGGCAGAGAGGTAACTCCAAGGTGGGCCTAGGACCGAGTTGGGTGTGCAAGTGTAGCCCTTTCCTTCAGCTGCTTCACCTTACGCATCCAATCCCTCCGCTGTAGAACCACAATTTCGATTAATTGACTTTCTTCAATTGAATTTCTACCGTAGAGTTCTGGCTAAAAGGAAGAAGACATTGGTGAATAGCTTTTAAATAGCATACTGCATAACCCTGCCATTATGACTTGGGGGAATATTTTCCATTCCGCTTTTGTCTATAATGTGAATCTCGGTAACATTTGTCTTGTATTAAGGCTGCAATTTTTTTTTTTCTGTGTACGTATTTTGCAAACCTTGTGAAATGTTTTTTGTTCTCACAAATTATAAATAGTTCAGTTGGCTCAGCTATCCCTTTTGTAAGCACATGATTTTTTTGTAATAAGACATAGTTCTGGGGCAGTGTTGTACGACTGCAATTGAGTTGTACGGTAATAAAATTTCCATGGTGTTCTGTGAAGGTCAGTGGTATGCAATTAATTGCTGGACCCATGACAGGTGCTGAGTAGGAAGTGTTGCTGCCCTAGACACTAAATATAATAATTAAGCTCAGGGGTTAGTATTAAAAGCATGGAAGAGACATGATTCTCATTAACACAGAATTTGTGCTGATATTTGTCTTAACAATTCAATTTGTATCTTGCATATTCGAGGAAAGTGTCTGTTCTGAAGCTTGGAAGATGGGAGCCAAATTAAGAGGACTGTGTACTGAAATTATTGCTAAGTTTTTGGCAAAAGCCAGTCTTAGTCATGAAGGTTTCTAGTTACCAGTACATTCAGAGGAGAGAGCTGTGTGCCTTTGAAGGCTTCCAGAGGGAGATCCTGGCCACCCCCCTCTGTGCCTGAATGAAGGGGGGTGGCATCTGCCTTAGGAGATGTAGTAGTGTACTTGGGAGAAGGTGAAGCTGTAATTAGGTGTGGGAATTCAGGTGAGCATTTGAACATCTCAGTCTTTTGAATGGCCAGGTTATCTCTGAATGTTTTACACTGTAGCTGCCCTTTGCTGGCCTAGTGGAAGCATCACTGGGCAAAGAAGGGGGAAAGCTTTGCACTGTAAGGAAGAATGTGTATTTGAAAACTGCCTAAATTTGACTGCATCTGTAAATCCATTGGTTTTTCAGGCTCTGCAAAGTATTTTCTGTTTTACTTAAGAATATTTAGAAAAACTACAAGAAACAGTCAAAATGCTAGTGTTTATTTTCCCTGTTTTTACAAGGCAGTCCTGTGAATGCAGCCTGCCAGATCCCATTGTATTTAATTCTGCTGCCATGCCATGAGGCTCACTTGGGGAACTGGAGAGCGTTTAAAATAAACTGTGGTACACTGCGGCGTGTGAAACTCTCGTAGCACGCGTGTCGTGGTGCGATGCAAACAAGGCATAATTGCTGCGAGCACAGACTGGATGTTCTGCTGGAATAGGCCAGACTGAGCACAGAATGTCACAACTGTGAAGACTGGGTGAAATCTTGGCTCCAGAGAAGTCAAAGTCATAAATGAATGGAGTCTCCTCCGCTTGCTTTTACACCTTTACTTGCAAAGCCTTTTATAGAAGACCTTGCTCACTGGCAAACAGAGTAAAGAAATCAAGGAAAAATCTAGTATTTGTCAGTTCAACATCTCTCCCCAATTTTAATCAAGTAGACTTATTTGAACTCATAGCCCTCTTTAGACAAACTGCAAAAGATAATAGCTCTTGTTTCTCCTCTGATCTTAAATGTGCACATTTTATGGGAGGATCAGTTGGTATTAATATAAAAAGGCCAGTTTGCCTTGGCTTAGTCCATCTTTGTAAGAGCCATGACTTGGAAATTGGAGAATGGTTCCCTGTGGAATGCTGCTGCTGTTGAAGGCATTGAAATGTGTTGTGAGTCCCTGTGGCTTAAGTGCTGTGGGAAACAGTGAATTAATGTTTCAGCAGAGGGTGTTCATAGGTACTTCAATGTAAGAAAAACTTCTAAAGTGATGCTTTAGGGGATTTACCATTCCCCTTGTGGGACAAACTTCAGTAAATAAAATTGCTGTAGATTCAAAATAAATAGAAAGCTATAAATAGTTTGCAACATCTATCTATATATCTCTATCTATTTATCTATCTGTCTATCTGTATCTACCTATCTATCTCATATACCAATTCTGACCAACCCTTTAAATCACTGGATTAGAGCTCTTCTAATCTGGTGATTTTAACAGGCCTGGAGATTTTTTTTACTGCTTTTGGGCAGGAAGGTGATCATGTGATTAAGGCACAAGTCAGGGAGCAGAGATTTGCATTTGGTTTCTGGGGCAGAGTTGAGAGAGGAAGCTGGGAGAAGTGATCACAGCTCAGATTACTGGTGTAGGGACAGTAGGGAAAAATCAGAGGAAAATCCATCCTGTTGCTTTGAGGGGGCAAGTTAACATTTGCAAAGTCCTGTTACATACCTATGTGGAAAGTGTTTTCAGTGTAAGTGATTGTCTCCAAGACAGATTTCCCTGCTTCTTTACTTTACCCAATTTTCCCTAATTGGCTTGGAGTGGTGAGATTAAGTGTAATTAAGTCTCATAATTAATTAATATGAGAAAGCCTACGCAAAAGCAGAATAAGTATTTCAGATTCCATGATTTGTTCCCTTCTGTAAAATTGGAGTAATAACACCTTGTTACTTAGTGCTCTAAGCAATAATTGGGTAGCAGTTATAAAGTGCTTTATTATGAAAATGTACATGAAGAACCATTTTTAAGTGCAGAAACGAATGCACTGATCTCAGTCCTTGCAGAAATAACATGCTAGCACTGGTGTGTCCCAGGACCAGAAGAGATATCAAGTCTGTATTTAAGGCTGCTCAAAGAATGATGACAGCTTTTTTGAAGTATTTTTTTCTGACAACTTGTCCTTTTTTTTTTTTCTCTTTTTAATTAAAATAATAGTTTGAAAATCCTTAAAATAATAGTTTAAAAATCCTTAGTTAGAGGTGTAATAACAGTGATTTAGATTTCCCACTACACTAAGTCACCAAACAGGCCAAACAATCATACACATAATTTAGGACATAAGATCTCCGAGAATGTTTTATGATGAACTGTTAATAGACTGCTTTCATCGCGTGCAGTGATTCCAGATCCATGAGAAGAAGGCAACTTACAAGCCCTGGATCCCTTTCTGAGAGTGACCCACCAGCAGCTTTTCTTTTTTCTTTTGCATTTGTAGAATTGAGTGCAGGTACTGACCCCGGGGATTCACTCCACTCGTTAGGCACTGAATGTAAACCAAGGGCTGCTTGCAGAAGTCTGTGCAGCAGCCTGTGTGCAGCAAAAACCCCCTGTGCTGCCTGTTTGGCAGACTTGTCCACAGGTGAACAAAATGAGGAAAAAGTCAAAAGCAGCTTCCCAGGTGGGGCTGAGGAAACCAAACAAAGGCCAATGGGTCTGTGCTGCCTGGTGCATTTCTGGGAATAATGCTCAGGCTCGGGATGGGCCATCAAAAAGCTCATTCTGATTGCTCCCCAAAAAGGTATAAAAAGCTGTGAAACTCGGCGAGGGCAGTCAGAGCTGGAGCTTTCCAGTGAGACTGCAGATGATATGGTCATTAAGCCAGGAAAGGGCAAGCTGTTCAAAGCCATGCCCAGACCATACTTTTATCAGCTCCTCGGCTTTACTGTTCCAGCTGTGCAAAACTGAGGAAGTGCAGGGGACTCCAGAGCAGGAAGGACGAACTTTAAGTAATTATCCTTCCAACTGCACAGTGAAGGGTGTTTGTGCCCAGCATGAGGCCAGGCCATCAGCTCCGGGGTGAGGACGTGGGGAAGGGAGCTCGCTTCAAGCAGTCCCTGGCAGCCCTGTGGCTCCTGGAGGTGTTCCCTGGGGGATCACACAGGGCACTGGTCAGACAGTGGTGGAGCTCCTCACTTGGCAACTCCCAGCACTCCGGTGGGAGTTAGACTGCAGTTACCCTCCAGTGGCAGCATCCTGTGTGATCCATGTGCCTGCTGCTGCCCTCAGAAGGAAACCTCCCGAGCTGACTGACTATGGGGAGTATAGGAAGGGTGCTTTGGAATATGCCTCCTGTAGATGTAGCACTACTGAAATTTAACCAGTGTAAATGTAAGTTTTGGAAATGCATAATCTTGTATGATAAAGTTTGGCAGAGAAATGCAGTATTCTCCTTTATTGTTAGCTACATCCTTTTCCTGTGAGAGCTTTTGAGAATGTTTTCATACTTAACATGTTTCCTCTCCTCACTGTAGTTCATCTGCCAATCTGACCCTCCCAAGGAAAGTAAGCTGGCTCTGATTGTCAGATAGATGAAGGGAGTGTCGTCAGGAAAAGAGCAGGCAAATGTAAAGGCTAACCCTTTCTGTGGGACGGGGTTTGGCCGGGTGTGATGCAGAAGGTGAGAGTCAAAGGCCATCTGTGTATCTGCACAGCACTGTAACAGACGTCAGATAAATACACTGTCCCTTTTGTAAACTTCTTAAGAGAACTTCAGAGCGAGCTGTTGTTTATAATGGAGCAGCGGCAGCTGCTGCGTAGCTAAATCTGCAATTGAATTGCCAGAGTATATGAGCCTCTTGCTGTGCCCCTCATAAAACTGCCCTGAAAGAAAGTCATATTTATCTCAAAAGTGGCAGGCTTGGCAGGATGCCCTGGCAACTTTTTGCCAAGCAAACCTAAAGTGAAACTGGCTCACCCTGACTCCGCTAGATTCGGGTTCACCTAACCTCCTTTTGAGAGAGGCTGGAAGAAGGGAGGGGTGGGGACAGAGGATTACATACAGCTCTTTTAGATTTCTCTGGCACATTTCCACTGCCCCACATGAAAGTTCTTTTTAAAATCACAGTGAAGCTTCAAATATATTTAATAATTAAATTAAGATTGTTCCTATTCAGTTTTGGCTTTGCTGAGTTTAATGCAGGAGTCAAATAACTACTGCAGACAGAAGAAAAACAAATGCTTGGCACTTTTCCCTACAAGGCTGAAAGTGAGTCAGTATCTAAGAAGGCTTCTCAATGGAAAATGAGAACATAATCTTAATAAAAAATTCAAATTATTCAGATGAGCTGCTTGTAAATTATGCACATAAATACAGTAGTTGCCACAATGAGAAACTTCTCTAACATTTTTGGCAGACATTAACTTGAAAATAAAGACTGAGAGATAATTATTATTATTATTATTACTACTACTACTGTCATTTCGGTTTGTGCTGCATTAGCATTAAGAGGCCCAAATGAGCATCCAAAATCCACTGTTCCAGACTCTGCTCTACTGCAAAGAGATATTCCCAGCTCAGGAAAACTTAGTTTTTAAATGCACAAGACCAGGCTCAAGACAGGGTCTCAGGCAAGGGAATTCAGGAGTCTTGCTCAAGCCCCACAGAACCTTGTGGCAGGATCAGGGTTTAATCCTGATCTCCTAAATTCCAGTCCAGCCTTCTAACCACAAGCTGCATCCCTGCTGTAAGCCTTTCGAATTCCTTAACAGGATGAGGCTTTACACTGCCCTAACATCAGGATAAGGTATTGACATCTTCTTAGGAAGGTTATACTAGACTCCAATTAAATAGATCTTCAGGAGGAGGCCATGTGACATCAGGACACTTTCTGATTTTTTCCCCCCCCCTCTTTTCCTTCCCCACCCCCCTTTTTTTTTTAAGAAAAAAACTAACATCCACCAGTGTACTTGTTATTTTTTTTCCTGAGAGACTACACCTCCCGCTCACGCCTTGTCACACACTGTGGAGTGTGGAGGTGCCGCATCCAGAACCAAAAGAGGAAATGTGCTGATTTTGGCAGTTGACCAAAATGACCTCATTTCTTTGCTATTGGAAGTTTGTGCACTTTTCTGGCAGGCAGCACAGTTAAAAATATGATTGCCTAGCTCTTAGCATGTCTTCATTGAAGAAAATGCTTGCCAGATACTTCAATGCTTTATCCAAATCCCTCCTAGTAGCAGAATACACCTGACAGGCACAGGCAGCTGGACAGCCTGGTCAGGGGGAGCATGAGTGGGATGATGGGATTTGGAGGGCAGAGGAAACGGGACGAGCTTCCCGTGCCGTGTGGACGAGGCCCCGGTGCTTTCAGGGCTCTGCAGGTGTGTGCGAGAGGGGCAGCGCCACGGAGCGCCTGTGCCCTCGCACCTGGGCTCCTGTGCCATCCCCCTTCCCGCCGGCTTTCGGGAATGTTCCCTGCCGCCCCGGGGAGCGTGGCCTGGCATCCCAGCAGCTGGGCCCGGCATGAAACTCCACGAGGAATTGGCTTTCAGTGGAGAACTGCTGCCTTCCTCTCTCCCGGTGAAGCCTGAGACACGCCGGTGAGTGATGCAGGTGTATCACTAAATGAGATTATTGTAGGCTTGTGCTCTGCCCGGAGGCTCTGCTGTGAACAAAACCTACCAGTGCAAAAGGCACAGCAGCCTGAAAGTCTGCAAGGAAAATGGGAATTATTCGGAGTTGTTATTGAAGAGTCAGTTGAAAATTAGGTCTTCTCCTAGGTTAAAAAAATCTGAAAGTGGTTAATTATTCCGGGAAGAGAAAGTAATAAAAATCTGCATGGAAAAATAGCTATTTAGATCTGAATGGTGATTATGTGATTGTATCAGAGGTACAGATGCATGTGTACATTGTAGCCTCCTAGAAATATGTAATCTTCCCAGAAGAACCTGACTGCAAATCACAGAAATCTTCTTTTACTACTTTCCACCCCTCCTGAAAATGTCTTGGGTGTGTCTTGTGCATCAGAAGGGGATGAGATTGTTGTTTGAAGGTTTGGCCTTGGAGAATGTAAGGGCCACTGAAACAGTTTGGCAAAGGAGTTGAGCAACAGCAAATGGCCTATTTCCCTTCAACAGGTTAGTTGTGTAAGAGCTTTCTTTTGCCCAGCATGATTGATTCTCCTTTTTTGATTTATTTTGTGAGGATTCAACTTTTGGCAGCTCACTTAACTGTTTTGGAGACTGAAAATAAAGTGACAAAAGCAAACCTGCTGCAAACCTGCAGATGTATTGATGGACGGTTATCTTGCAAGGAGCTTTTTCTGGGTAGACTTCCAGAATCTGTGGAAATACTTGAGAACTCCTGGAACAGACTGAGTGAGTAGTCTGGAATTAAATTATATCAGGCTCTTCCTGGTAAAGACACTGGGAAAAGACATTGCTGCTTTTGGAACGTGGAACAGCTTTGTCATGATATTTGTTCCATTGTAGATGCAAAACTTTCAATTCCAATAAAAGCTTCTTAAAGGTTGGTTAAAATCATCATTTAGGTGTAACTGTAAAAAGATAAAAACCTCAGTTAAGGATTCAGATATTTAAAATACCAATCAATAAAAGCCCTGTTCAAAGCTGCTTTCATGTTAGCTGAGAGTGACCATGAAATTGTAAATTGTACAGAAACAGCATATTTAAATAAGTCATTTATCATATTGCATGCACCACATGATGCAGCTATGTGGTGTTTTTAAAGCACAGAAATCAGATTATCTTTGACTGTGTCACCAGATGGTGTGTAACGGGCAATAGAATTATGGATTATGAGACATAACTTTCACTCCTAGGTAACCTGACTGACAAAACCTTTCTGCCTTGTAAAAACAAGACACTCAAGGACTGAGTGGATGGCAGAATTTTTTTTCCCTACCTGCAAAAATTCCCCTTGACCAGGAAACAAGTTCATACATGTAGCCAGAGAAACAAACAGGCAATCAAATGAAAATATTTCTACTTCACTCTTATTACTGCATTTTTTTTTAACATTAAAACCAAAATTGTTCTTTAAAAGGCTCTCACCCTATTAATGCAGTTAAATTTCATTAATTGCTGTAACTTGAACCTTGTGGTAGTCTTTGTGCAAATATAAACCTGGGGGAAAAAAAATTGTAATCTTAAAATGGAAGGCCAAGCTGTAAGTGATTGGGAAAAGTCTCTGGTTACCTGCATGTACTGGTGCAAATTTTGATTTAGCAGAAGTGCTTGCAAGGACAGCCTGAGCCAGACCCAGGAACTGGGAAGCAGAGTGGAAGGGCCAGGAGGGCCAGTGGCTTCTCTTCCTTCTCTGAGTCCACTCAAGGAGTGTCCAGGTGCTCTTCTGGGGTCAGGAGAATTGCCAGCACCAGTGGCTGGAAATGCCAGCGTGTGGATTTTGGTATCTGCAGCAGGACAGAGGGGCTCAGTCCCACACCTGCCTGACCCCCAGGTACAGCAGTGCAGCAAATCTGACACCGGCCCTTCCCTGACAGCAGTGGGAATGGCAGGCCCCTGCCTGTGTTCCCTGACAGCCAGGAGGCCTAGGAATAGCACATTTCTGAAATGCATGCAAATTTAAATTCCGAACAGACACATTTGGTTGCCAGAGAAGAACTGCCTGCCCGGAGCGCTGGCAGCACTGTGCCTTTAAATCGATGCATTCACATTAAAGAGAGACATTTAAATAATGCAAAGGGGTAAACTAGCTTGAGTTATGTGTGATTTGAGCTGGGTGACTCTTAGTGCCTTTTATGGGAATCTCTCATCTAAAGTCCTGCACAATTATCCCCGAGGGCAAGTATTAACCCCATAAAAGAGAGGATATCACCAGTTATACATCAGCCATTATGTATCTGTGTGATGGCTGTGGTTGGCTTTGGCTGAAGAGGGAGCATTATTAGAGCCCATGCTGGTAGCTGGATAACGGGAACCTGGGTTGGCTTCCTTTCTTCGTGGAACAGAGGGAAACTCCTTGGGCAGGGTGATTAACCCATAGCGCTAATTAAGCACTCGTATCATTCTGCAATAATGAGGTGTTGTTCATAAAGGAAGCAGGAGAAGAAAGGACTTAGAGTGGCCTCATTTCTGAGGGCCACGAGCCTGGCTGTGCTCTGGTGGGATGGAGGGGGCTCGGTGAGGCTCCCCTGTGTTTGGCTGTGGTGCTGGGGCAGGGTCTGGGCTCTGTTCAGTGAGGCAGGGTCACAGTCCCTGGGCTCTTTGCCACCTCCCTGGTGTGGCACTGCCATTGCTACAAGAGGATGACATCCTTGGCACCCCGTGTATCCCACTGGCCGGGAGCAGGAGTGGGAGCTCTGACAAGCAGGGTTTGGTGTCTGCTTTGGGGGGCCCTTGGGGCTTACAGAAGGGGCCCTATAAACAGATGGTTACAGTGGGCTGATGAGAAAGTTGTTTATTGATTGAAGCAGTGCATAGGGCAGTGAGTTAGCACTGCATTATCTGATGCGTGGCTGCTGCTCTCCCACGGGCTGGCTGCCCGTAGCCAGAGCTGCCAAACCTTCCTTGGATTTATTAATCAGGTGATGTCACGAGTCTGGGCCAGTATGTCTGCACTGGCCTTGGTGCCTGTCAAAACTGATCTCTGGAAAAAACCAAAGTGCCTGTGCCGTGGGAGCAGTGAGCCACAGTCTGCTCCAAGGTGTGCGGCCGTGTCTTCGGTCACACTTGAGGAAAAACACGGGCCTCTGCAAATGGAGTTTGGAGCTTGTTTGGGAGCCGCTGAGGCCGAGTCCACACGTGCAATACCACGTAAGAGCTACCAGCATCAGATAGCAGCAGTGTGCTTCCCTCAGCCAGGAGGAGGAGGAGAACACTGTCTCTGGTTGAAGTGGAACTGAAGGAGGGATGAAGCTGGAAGGCAGCCCTGGCTGAGAGCTGTCCAGAATGTCACAGCCATAGCTGTGCCCTGCTGTACCCTGGGTGGCACCTTAACGCCTGCCTGTCCAAAACACAGGGGGTAAAATCCTCTGTACCGGGGTCACTGGGGCTTCAGGCAGGCGGGAGGTGCTGGCCTTTGGCTATCAGCACTGCTTTGCCTTGCCTTTCTCTCTGGCTTTTCCCAGCCCTGAGGTCAGGGGCCAAAGAGGTAGAGCAGCAGTAGCACACACTGCAGATATTTTTGAGCCCTCGTGTTTTATGTTAACTCACTTTCTGTTCTCATTAATTAAGAAGTTTCTTTCTGTGCTAGATTGAGCTCAATCTCTCTCATCCGTTCTTTTTTTCTGTATTCTCTCTCTACAGGTTTTCTATTTTCAGGAGGTAAAAGCAGAAATACATAATTACAAAAAAAAATTTCTTTGAACTTATAAAATGCAGGTTGCTTAAATTATGCAGTTAAAGGATAAAGAAAATCACAGAGCAATTTTAACAAATTGCCCTTAACTGTATTGCACAAACAAACCTCTCATAAGAAATCTTAGAAAGGTGTGTTTGAGGGTGTAATCTTAGCTTGTGGCTAAGTAGAGTTAAACTTGTTTTTCAAGTTGGTTGTGTATAACTTTCTCATGCTAAAGATTGTGAGCATTCCAGAAGGAAAACAGTTCATCTGTAGCAGGGGTTTGATGGTAAATGTTGATTATCTCCAGCAATTCTGGCCCCTGGTCCATGTACAGTACTTTACCCCGTGACTTCCCTTTTGATGTGTATTCTCATTGTCTGAGTTGTACAATACACGTGTGTGTATATTTTTATGAAATAACCTTGATGTTTGCAGGTAGTGAAAATTTTCAAATTCTGAATTAGGAACCTGAATGTATCAGAGTGGACACAGTCCATTCACACTTCCAGATATACTTGCCTTCCTTGTCAGATGCAAGACAATTTGTGCATGCGTGGGATAGTGTCATACTCAAAATTCCCTTTTTAATAAATAGCTCAGTCTTGGGTTCCAAAATCCTGTGCAGTTTCTGAATAGACCAACATCCCATATCCTTTACTCCAACTTATTTAAATTTTTTCCAGCATATACAATTTTTGTTGGTGTTTATGTAGTCTATGCAAGCTAATGTGAATAGCTGAAGAATTGCCAAGTACGTTTGTAAGGATTCACTATACCTGCAAAGCCTTTCTATACAACAGCCAAGCTTATGTACATAAGAGAACTGTTGATGCTCTATTACAGTTTAATTTGTTAATGAAACAAGATGGACTGAGCTCCTACTACACCTCTTTGGATGTTTGAGGCTAGGCACAATTAATTTATTTGTACTGTCTGTGTAGGCGTATGCCAGCTAATGTACTGTAAGAGCTTTTATCTTTATGTTCATAATGAAGAGGGGCAGGTTTTTGGCAACGAGACAAGGATTTTTCTGATGACTCATCCTCTCTGGATTGTAAAACACTTTCTTGTAAAATCAAAGAAGAAAAGTAGTTCCTTAGAAGTAGGCTCAACCAGGGTAGTTTGTCCTTCAAAATCGAGCTGCGAAGCAGAAAGAAGAAAGGCTTAGCTGCTTTCATTTAGTTGTAATTGGACCTCTGCTGAAAATTAAATCATATTATTTGAGAGGATGTTCTCATGTAAGATATTAAAGCGTCCTTGGAGTAAATGTGCTGTAGGTTGCATTGTCAAGTACCTGAGTTTATGCTCCTTTGTCATTATATTGGTATTTTGATCACCTTGGCAATGCACAAGACATTTAGTTAAGTTGCAGTAGGTCTCCTTTAAACCTAAGTTGTACTGTTTGGTTTGTGCTACTCGCCTCCCTGCTATCTAGGAAGAAATGCTGAGTCCAGGATTTGGTAGCAACTGGAACAGGGGTTGGGTGTGGGTATCGGAGTGCAGAGCTAAGTCCTTTTCAGTATAACATTGAGTACTGCTTTCTGTCGGAGTGACACCGTGACTAAATGTATCAGCTAAACAGGGAGTGTGCTTCATCTTCCTGCTGATGGACCAGGATGAGCATGGACTGTCCTGGGGACCTTAGTGCTAAACCAAGAAAGAATAATTGGAATGCATGAGCAATTGCTTTATTTTGTGTGAGAGAGAAATCCTGCTTTTAATGAAAAATTATCACCATTATTTTACCTCATAGTACCTGTGCATGTTTTTATGCATGCACACTCCTGTCAACACTTCCTCCCACTCATGCATTTGCTTTCTCTCTGTTTGGGAAAAATGGGAGAGTTTGGGCAGCAGAGGGACATCCATTAATGAACTTCCTCAGTCTCCTTTGCGCTCCATCACCGTGCTCTTCCTGAATGACTTGGGTGATGAAGCTACTGCTCCCTCTTATAAAGGTGGTGTTTATGCAATCCAGAGTGGATTAATTTAAATCCCTGATTTTAATCACAATTTAAATCAACAAGCAGAGCACTTTGATTTAAATAATTAAGTGTAATCTTGTTTTGCATTTTTGCTTTCCAGTTACTTTCCTAAACAAAGGCCCAGTTTTATTGGTCAATATAATTTGCTAACCAGAGCTGTTTGTTGTACACAGTTGGGTTTCTCTGAGCACACGTGCACTGCTTACGGACATTTACTCACGTTCTACATTTTTACTCTCTACTTTTGCTAGAAAAGAGTAATTCACATTTCTTAGTAGAAATAATAGATCTTTTAATCTCATGCGATTCATTCATCGTAGTTTGAATTCAATTAAAATACACAGAAATGATGTTTCAAGGCCGCTTTAGTTGTCTGTGTTTGATGTTCTGGAATACAAGGCAAAAATTTTTATTGAAATACTTCGTGCTTTTTAAGCTGATCTGTTACACAAAACTGACATCTACAGCTACGGCATTGAGCCCATTGGTTCTGAACACCAAGTGCCTCAACATTTGTGGGCCACTTATGTA
Organism: Edolisoma coerulescens; assembly: GCA_013397115.1. Classification (NCBI taxonomy): domain Eukaryota; kingdom Metazoa; phylum Chordata; class Aves; order Passeriformes; family Campephagidae; genus Edolisoma; species Edolisoma coerulescens. The sequence goes on along the minus strand of VWZW01000738.1, from coordinate 769,976 downwards.
GTCTATAATTGCACATCTCAGTTTTATTCATGAATGCAAAGAGGAAAACAAACTTTCCTGCTTTTCTAATTGTTTTCCTAACTTACAGTGAACTAATTATAAACTGAAAATTAAGAGAGCTGTTGCTGTAACTTGCAGAAAAAAATACTGTTAAAAAAAACCCCAGGGCAAAGCTTCAATAAGCTGTTTTAGATGCCTAGGCAGTGAAAGCTGTCCACTCAATGGCTTAGCTTTCTCCAGAAAAATTAAGAGTGAGTAGTGACACATGCATAAAAGCACATTAATTCCTTTAAAAACAAGTTTAGGATAAAAGTGGTGTAGGTTATCATAAATTATTAGCTTGATTTGGAAAAACAAAAAATGCACTTGATAGGAGGGTCGGTATTTTAATGATATGTATTTAAACTTCTTTTAAACTTATTTTAATATAGGCTTTAATATTCATGCTGGAACACTCCTCATCCATCCCTCAGAAACTGAGATTCCTTTTGTAGGTATCTACACACCTATTTTCATGGCAGCATTTTTGGCAGTGCATTCCTGGCTGTGACAGTCCATATTAGTCTAATGCTTAGCTCATTAGAAACATCACAGTCTGTCCTCTGAAATCAGTGCCAGGGACTTGTGGGTGGAGCCAGAGAGCAAAAGATTAAAGGATTATATATTCCTAGGTGCTATAGTGGAGCACAGAAATGTTAACAGCTTCATTCACAGAACGAGACGGGTGGTTTAAGGATTTGACGCAAAGTATTTAAATTGTAAATTTAGACTCATTTTGCTCTAAATGGGAGAACAACAGCCAAATCTAGATAATATGCACTCCAAAACATTATTTAAATGTTCCCTTCCACTGATTACTCATAAGAGGACTGTTAAGACAGCAAGTCTGTAATACTGCACATGGGAATTGCAGTATTTAGTACCATCAGGAAGTTGCACAGCAGAGATGGATGCTTGCTCAGTTTAAGATGTCTGAATTTCCTTCTGTTTCTTCCCTAATTGTAGATTTTTCTCTTCTGATAGTGTAGCTAAGGAGTGGGAGGTTGATTAAATTTAATTCCGATTTATCTGAGTTCAGTCATGTTATCTCTTAAAATGTGTCTCTAAAGGTTAACAGTCCTTTGGCATTTTCATCTTTGCTTTCCTACCCTGAAGGAAAACTTAGTGGCTTGCACGTCTAGGAAGTTGAAGATAGCTGGTTGTATTTTTCCATATCTACAAAGCAATATTATATCTGGATTCATATCTGCTCCTGGAAAATTTTTTTAGGCTTAATGTTTAATTTCCATATGCTTAAAAGGGAAAGTTGTTCAATCCCGAGGGTTTCATTTCGCTTCGCCTCCAGGCAACCTTTCAGCCAAGGAAAGGTCCAAAGTGCTGCAGAGCCCCGTTTTGTGTTGTGCTTCCTGCCCCTGGCGGAGTGGAATAAAAGCTGGGGACAAAAGGGAGCCCTGCGGGTGCGCGTGGTGCCTTTGTGGTGGGGCCGAGGGGCCAAGGTGACAGAGGCACGGGGATGCTGCTGCTGCTGCTGCCCACCCTGGGCCTGCCCGTGTGCCCCGCTGGGGCTTGCTGGGCAGCATCTCCTTCCGTGGGTCTCCTCTGCAGTCGAGTCGTAGCAAACCTCAGTGGTCCCACCGGCTGGGAGCTCCCAGTGTAAGTAAAATTAACCACTGGAACTCTGCTGGGACCTGGTACTCCAATATCTCTTATCAGAGGCCAACTGGAGCTTCACCCTGTAGTGGACTGTGCTTTCCCAGTTAGTGAGTTTTGCAGAAATACCAGACTTCTGCAACGTATTTTGAATATATTTTTAGCTGTTACAGAGGTTTTCTTTACCTGAAAAGAAAGAAAAGGCAGATGAACTGATTTTGGGGGGCGGTTTTTTTTCTCTCCCAGATGAGAGGGTCTGGTTTCTTTCATAATGATTTTTTTTAAGTAGAATTCCAGCAGTCTTCTATAAGGAGACAAAATATTTCTGGAATGCAACACCTGTGCAAAGAAAATGAATTACCATGTGCCAAAATCCTTCAGAAAATGCTGTGTTGTGTGGGTAGCTTGACAAAAGTTTTGCAGCAAACCATAAACATCTGCAAAACATTTGAAAATCTGGCCCAGACTTGGGGCTGCTTGAATTCTATGGCATTTCTAATAATTTACTGTTCCACAATATGTAATTATTTGTGTGCACCTGAGGACTAATTTTCTTGGCAAGAGTAGAAAAAATTCTATTTTATTAAAGATGTAGGAATGACTGATATCCTTTACCTGTACAACTCCAGGGTCCACGTTTATCTTTTCCCTCTGGAATGCATGTACTCGTTGCTGTACACTTGTCTGTGCAGCGTGGTGAGGAATGGGAAAGGGGCAGCAGGTTCAGTCCGAACTGCAGACACATGTTGCTTTTCTTTTTTTTTCCTTTTTTCCTTGGGGAAGCGCTGAGAGGATTGAAGTCATCCAGCCAGCTTTGTTCAGCTGAGCTGAACTTTGAAAAAAAAAAAAAAAAAACAACCCACTCCATGTGTGCTTTTAGTGAACTCTGGGCCCAATCCTAAATCTTTGGAGTTCAGTGACAGAGTGTCCAAGGAGTGAATCATCCATGGGCTGCGCCCCAGCCGCGGCTGTGACATTGTCCTCCTCGGCCCACTCGTGTCAATAATCACCTATGGGCTCAGGCAGGGGCTTCAGCCCGGGCAGGTTCAGCGCTGCACGGAGCCAAGAGACCGAAAGAGCCTTTTCTGTGTCACTTTTGTCCCGGGAGGAACACCCAGATGAAGCGGTTTCACCGCGCAGTTCTTGCCCGGCCTCCCGAAATGCTCGGTGTCCGTGCTCGCTGCCAGATTTCTAAAGACCTCAGCTTCCTGGAAGGCACCTAAATAAGGGTCAGATTTTGAAAAGAGCTTAGCACCCAGCCTGCCCGGCTTTTCAGAAAATCTGGCAGCGAGTGTCGGAGCTGAGGCTCTGTGGAGATGCTGGAAGAGCGCTGCCTTCCCACAGGCCGGGATGGTGCTGTGGGCTTTGCGGGGCTCGCACGGCATTGTCCGAGAGAACGAACAGCGACGGGGCAAAGAGCCCCCACGCTCTGTTTTAGCAGATCCCGGAGGGCAGGGGGGACAGGGTCCTTTCCCTTTTTAAAGATTCAGTTCAGGCATTGTCCAAAGAAATAAATAAAGCAAATCGTTTAAAAGCTTTCGGAACAATAGTCTCTTCCACTTCCCTTCCTCATTGTGGAGCCCTGGGCCCGGCTTTTGTTTATTTTGTGCTGCCAGCCTCATGGTGCCGGATTGGTCGGTGTCTGATTTCATTCCTATGGGTGATGTCAAAAGCTGACCCAGAAGTTCTCGGCAAGTTTGCTTTTAGCTTTCAGTTGTTGTTTTTGTGCGTGTATCCGTGTGCACAAGAGTACTTTTCAGTCCTAGGAGGATTCTGTTACAGGCTGAATATTATTCAGCTGCAAAACTAATAAGGAATAATATTTGTGCCAGGAACTGCGTGGCTTGTTTCCTACAAATACTAGGAATAGCAAGCAATTCAGGCACTGTGAAATTATGGAAGTTGTAATTAATATTAATTACAGTTCTGGTGTTACTCTAAGACATACAAGTAAATTCAAAATCTGTATGAGAATTTTGTTACACAACTGAAAATTGTGATGATTAGTTAGAAGGCTGACTTCACATTCATATTTAAAACTAATACAAATGTTCTTTTAATAGATGTATTAGAACTGTAATGCCACTTTTCTTTTACTGTTATTTTTATTGGTTGTCAAACTGACAATTTAAATATCAGGTTCTCACAGAGGTGTACATGCCACTGATAACAATATTCCATGTTTATTTTTATAGAAAATAAGGGGTTTTTCTGTGTGCTCCATCTGCAAATATTCCTGTCTTTGTTAAACTTTGTTTTCCATTTCTCTGGCCTTAACACTTGGGTATTTTTCCTTCAGCAGCCTCTGACCTCTCTCCTGTGTTTCTTTTTGTTAGATAAGTAAAAGATGAGCATTACTTTATAAGGACATGGTTTCATACCCTTGTCCTCTCTTAGAGTACAGTCAAGTTGCTTGTATAAACACGAACAGTTTTGCTTACTTTTCAGTTTATTTGAATGCCAATTTAAGGTTCTTGAGCTGGGTGTCCCCACCTCTGCCCCAGTCTTGTCACCTCCTCATCCCTTTGCCTCTTTGCTTTGTACAGCATCGTACACAAATGTAGCAGTAGTATGTAACCAGCTCCAGAAAAGACGATGTTATGGTCTGGGAGAGTACTGTAAAATTACCTTCTCTGTCTCTCTCAATATGTATGTGGCTTTGACAAAGGTTTGTTGTTGTGTGTCAGGTTTCAGAGCAAAATATGTTGACCAGGATTTTACTTGAAGAGAATGAAACACCCCTCCAGCTTTGCAAAACTTCATCCAGCAAAACATCCCTTGTTTTCCTGCCCGTGGTCTTTTTTTAAATCGTCAAGGCAAACAGAATTCTTGCCCTGAGATTCCTTGGTAGCAGGACACTTGGAGAAATTTGGATGCCTCAGAAATAGTCCAATATAAAGCAGTGATGCTAGGCTGAAGTACTTTTCACCTGAAGATAATTGATTGCACAGATTTGAGCATGTTATTTCAGTTCCCTTAGCCTCGTTCATGGTCATGAAGGATGCCATCCCCTTAGGGAAGGCTGTACAAGCCCACCAAGGCATCCAGGGCTGAGATTCCAGAAGCCGCGTCCTTGTTCAGTCTCCTTTCCCCTGGTTGGGAGCAGTTTTCATCCAGGGCCTGGGGCTGGCCTCGGTGCCTGCCTGGCCCAGCTCCAGCTGCATCCCAGCTTTGCCTCCCAGGTGCTCCCTTGTTTTATGAGTGGCTGCTTTTAGAGACAGTTTCCCTCACCATCCCTGTCCGAGAGCAAATCCCCAGCTCTGGTGGAAATGTTAAGAAGGAAAAATGATTTTATCTGCATTCTGAGTCTGTTTTAAGTACTGTGCTTTTTATGATTTCCATATGATTCTTGGGGATTTTAACATCAAAAGACCCAGATTATCCTAATTGGTGTAAGAGGCTGGAAAGGTTTTCTTCATGCTGGACTTAAATAGGGCTCCTGCTTGGATGCTTTTGCGCTGGCTTAGTCTTTTTGTGACATGAAAGCCAGTTTCAGTTAAGCAGATTCCCCCTATTTTTTTTTTTGCTTAATAAACTGAAATAACCATACTGTTAAGTATTAAAATGCAGAAGCATCATGCATTTTTAAAGCTTCCAGAAATAGCCTACAACGCATTGGAGAAATTAGTGAAGCCATACATGTAATGAAAAACATTTGGTAATGGACTCTGGCTCACTTAGTGGCTGATTTACTGCCTGTCCTGTGTTTTCCCTCCTCTCCATAAACTATCATTTACAGATAGGAGCAGCGAGGATTTCTTGGAAACTTTTTTTGAGCAGAGAGGAAAACCCCTTAGATTTAGAAGTGCGGCGCATGGCTTTGCACGGCTTTGCTGCCGACGATTGCTTTCCCCGTTTAGCAGGAATCCACCCCTTCACGTCGGCGGCACTTTTCCTGCGGAGAAGGATCACGCCTGGGTCGCTGCTCCCGCACAAAGGGCGGATCTTCAGCGCGCAGATGGCTCAGCCCGGGCTGGTACCTGGCCGGGGCTCAGCCCTGCCAGCCCTCCCTGCCAGCCCAGCCCTCCCTGGCCCCGGGTGCCAGGCTCCGGAGGGGTGCCCCGTGCTGGGCGATGTGCTGGCAAAACCTCCCCTGCCCTGGGGAAGGGCGAAACACACGGAGAAGGGTCCAGGTCTGCTGCATCTCTCCGTGTCTTGCCTCCGTGGGTTCGCACCGGGAGCAGTGGCTGTGTGCTCCTCACTGAAATGCCCTCTGATGTCCGGGCAGAAATGTCCATTTGAGGTGTCCGCTGTGGCTGTGACCCCAAAACTGGGAGGCTCAGGGGCAGTCCCAGTGTGGTTGTGACCCCAAAACCGGGGGGTTCAGGTGGTCCCGTTTGCTTCCTGGTGAGTTACTGAGCAAGCACCTAAGGTAACTGTATGCTCTGCTGTTCCAGCAGCTGCTGAGAGTCCCAAGACACAGATTTTTCCCCTGACCCCCTTTTTGCACTCTGCCACACTTGCTGAAGGCAGTTTCAGTAAACTGTGTTAGCCTGCTCACTACTGGCAACATCCTCTTGAAAAACTGGGCACCAGAACTTGTTTTGGGGCTGCAAAAAATCTCTTTGTGGTTTTGAATAAAATCCCAAGCAAAAGAACAGAACAAAAAGAAGCCAAAAAAAAAAAAAGAAGATGGGGGGAGACAAAAGGGGCATCTATGCACACAGGTCAGATTTTCAGCATTTAACTAAATACTTGTTTTGCTGTGCTGTAGCTTCTAAACTATCTCTGTAAAACATTTACTTGTCTGGCTTTAATCGTACCCTTCGCTGAGTGTTTGCTTTGCGCGTGAAACAAAGCCTTCCTCAAGACTGCAATGAAACCATTAGCTAGGTTTCATTTTCAAAACAGCGAAAGCCAAAATGAACTTAAACATTCAATCATCAATCAAGAATTAAAATAATAGCGAAGTTTCTAATGTGGAGATCTCAGTGCAAATCTTAAAAGCAATCTGCAATGCTCTCTGCAGGTTTTAACTGATTTTGGCTTCTGTGACCACAGGCCTGAGGTCACAGCAGTCTCCTGATGTGTCGAACAAGTGACAGTTTTTATTATCTGCATAATTCTTCTTATTTTTGTTCCTGATTTCCATCTCCTGGTGTGTAGTTACTGGACTATTTCTGCAGTTATCTAGGTATTTACTTGCATATTTGAAACTTGCTTTTTCCTTCCTCCTCTTCACAGAGAAGTAAATCATTGAAAGGAAAAGACTACCAGATAGAAACAGATAATTTATAGAACAGAAGAAAATCAATAATAATAATAATAAAAAATAGAATCCTGAAGACCTTTATGCAACAACCATCTTCAAGAATGGAAAAAAGAATGGACTGGAAAAGCAATTGGAATTTATGTGAAACTCTCAGAGGGCTCATAGACACAGATAACAATTCAGTGCTAAATGCCTGGAAAGAACATTTCCTAATTTTTGCCCAAAGAACTGTTGTTTGCAGAACTTACAACATTAACACGGTGGGAGAAAGACTCTAGGATGATGAGAAAGAAGATGCAGTGATCCAGATACTCTGATATTTTATAGGAAAGGTTTTCACCTAATAGCAAAATGCTGCGCACACAGTTCCAAGTCCCTGGGAAAGAAATCTTAAAGTTTTACTGTGAGACAGAAAAGACTGACACAATTTCAGCAGTCTGAGGGAGCTTATAAAGCATGCCTGGGAAAGTCCCTCATGCAAATCATTCATAATCGTGTTCGTCCAATTGTTAAAGCCAAACTCCCTGAAAATCAGAGCAACTTTGTTGGAATAGGATGTAGAAACGAAACCTTCTGTGCTTCACAATGAGTATGAAGTCACTGACAAGATCTGACATTTTCTTTACTTTGCAAGACCGAACTCATATTTTCCAGCTGTGCATGAATGTGTATATGTATTTGTTTTTTCCTTTGTTCCTCAATATCCCTATGAAATCGGAGCAGATATTAAAGAAAACCTTTGTGTGTTGCCAGGGCCGTGTGCCTCAAAAATCATTTCCCAGGTTAAGTGAGGGTGTGGAGTCCCCAGCACTGAGGCCATTCATGTGGAATATTGTGTCTCTCTTGGGCTGCTTTTTAAAAGTGTCCCATCAGCTGCAGAATTCACACAGAAACGGGTAGGAATCATTAAGGATCAACTCTCCCTGCCCCACCAGGCCCCACAGCCATCTCCTGTCCAGCTTCTTCCAGTGGTGCGTGGCTGGTGCCGTGAGCCCTGCCTCGCTGCCGCCGGTCCTTTAGAAGCTCCATTACCTGAGTGAGGAGAGAGAGCAGGCCAGGCGTGTGCTGCTGCAAGCCAAGGTGCCCTTCCCCTACTTGGAATATGCTGAAAGCCTGACAAAGCCAGAGGGGAAGGTTTTTTGCCAGCTCCTAACTGATGTAGTGGAGGGTGCAGGGCAACAAGAAACCACTTGTGGCTTCCTTAATCTGCATCACCCAGTGCTGCCGTGCAGCTCTGCTTTAGGGTTCTGGTGAGAGATCCCTCTCGGCCCACAGCTGCTGGGGTGAAGGTGCTCTGCCCCCCGATCAGTCCCATGAGCTGCTGTGTGTGTCCCAGCAGAGGCAGGAGCCCCCTAGAAAATCTACTTCATAATTACATTAGGTGTGGGAGATGGAAAGCACCCTCCTTGTCTTTGAGATTTCACCCTCTGTTTCTGGTGCAGATTTGCTGTGCAGGCAACCTTGAAGTCACCAGTGCCCGTGTAGTCATTGCCCTCTCTCTATTCCAGGCCTGCTGGAATATCTGAAGAATCATTTGAAAAAAGGAATAGAAAATTGAAGGACGACTTGAGGACTTTTTCAAAGTTTGCCATACATTTCCTGTGGTAAAGTCTCAAGCCATCCTCAAATCTTTTGCTTTCTACATCAGTTGTCTAATCCTGATGCTGCCTGGGAGGAGAGCCCTATAATTCAAATTATTATTCTGTCTTCCAAGAGTATAAATGTTTGGGGTTTTTTTTCCCTCTGCATAATATCTAGGGAGGAGTTAATCTGGACACGCAGCAGTCTCCTCCTCAAATTTCTTCTTTAGGTGATCCATGGTGGTTTCTCTGAGGGAGGATCATCAGGATCCTCAAAAGACATTCAGAGTTTCTGTACATCATTCTTGTAGCCTGGCTGGGACAAAAATCTTCTATCAAGGGTTTTGCTTATTAGGAGGGAGAAGTCTGAAATATGAAGTATTTTTCCCTGAGTTGTCTTCTTTTTTTTCCTGCACATTTTATGTGGCTGTGGCGTAAAGAAGGTTGCAGAATCTCCGTAAGACACAGAGGCTGTGTTTGACAAGATCAAATCTGAGAAGATTAATTGCCCAATTCTAAGCAAATTTTAGATTTTTTTTTGTGGTAGCAAAATGGTTTTCTCACCCTTTCGTGCTGTGAAATGTATCCTGAATTGGTACTGTTACTCCAGAACAATAGCTGGACTCCCTGTTTAGGCTCCATAAGAAGCAGCCTGGGTGTGAGAGCCAGCCCTCCACACACATGGCAGGCTGAGCCCAGGGAGCTGCTGCAGGGCTCAGTGTGTGTGAACACCGAGCTCCCCTCTGCCTGCATCTGCACTCTGGGGAGCTGGGACTTCTGGAGAGACCTGCCCATCTTCCTGTGTGAACTTTGTCTATTTGGGAGTAGAGAATAACCAGGAAGAGTTTGGTTCTTGTGGTATCCTTAGCTGGCATAGACTTGTTGTAGCTTCTCCTCAGGAAAGAGATCTCCTCTGGAAATGTGTGGTGAGAGTGCTCTCATTGCGTGGGGAAGGGTCACAGGTGCCTTAGGTGTCTCAGCTGTGGAAGGTGGACAAAGGTAGCCTGGGGAGGCCTTGGAAGTGAGGGAGCCATAAAGAACTTTGCCCCTGTTCCGTGAGCTGTTTGTGAATTTACTAATGGGAACAAAATGATTTTTAAGCCCAGGACTCTTAGCTGATGCAGTCACCCCCACAGTGTGGTGCAATAAATAACCTTTCTTCTACATGGCCGTGGCTGGTAATCAGTAGCTTGCTAGGTACTTCTGGCTTGCTAAAACAGCTGCATGCCCTGCTGGGAATCTGAACTTTACACGCCTGTTTTCTGTCAGATCTGGGAAGTGGCGCCGTGATTCTGTACCTCGTATTAACAAATTCAGTTCTTGTCCTGAGTTTGGGGCAGGGAGTCCCCTGTGACAGTGGCTGGCTCCAGTGGAACGTGTGGTGCTCGGCACCTCCTGCAGCTGTGGGTCGGTTGTTTGTGAACGAGGTTCTGCACCGGAGGTGCTCCCGGGGTGTCCTCCCGGGGCCCTGGGAAGGGCTCAGCAAGCTGCCAATCCTACAGGACAGGCTGCGGAGTCAGAGTCCTTGTAAAGCAGTAGGAAATGCAGCAGATGAAGTCTCAGCATGACATTAATCTCTTAGATCTAAAGCACAGCTGGTGGGTCTCTGGTGCTCTGCAGGACTGAGGTATGGCCTCTGAGAGGGCTGAATGCAAAAACATCCTGCTCGGGACATCCCAGCGAGGGGAGAGCTGTGTTTGCCACTCGGGGCACAAGGCTCAGCTGTGCTCTAGGAGATCCAGGGCTCCTTGCTCACTTGAACCCACTCCTGACACTCCAGCCTCAGGGCCCTGTACAGTGTTACCCTATTCCCTAACGTTTGGGCTGTCCGTGGGAGCTGTTCCCCCACACTCAGCTGTTAGCTCAGCTCAGTCCCCAGTGCTTTCCTACAGCTGAGGGGTCCTCAGACATCAGTGTGCAGCTCATACCCGGCCCCACAGAGCCCGGTGCCTCTGCTATGGGTCTGCTACCACAGCAAGGGTGGGTGCAGAGTTTCAAGATGTGTAAAACACATAAGGCTGCAGCTTCCTGGTGAGTTACCGGTATGGTCCTCAGCTGGACAGAATTTATCAGTTATGACCTCAAAATCCTCTTTTTGTGGAGATCTATAATGGTAACCTGTGACTTTAATGACTTCACAGATGATTAATGTGAAGTTACATAGGCAGCTAATTTAAGGTGGACTTAGGAATGACACCTAAAATGTGAGGAAGTGCAAAATGCCATCAGATGCGTGTTCTGGGCTTACACATGAAGTCCTTTGGTGAACAGATGTGGATTTAAATACATGCTTTCCTGTTTGCTTCCTGCAAAATCTCCATACAGGTGGTCATCTGTAAAGCCCCAAATCTCCTGGGACCTGGTTATCTGTCCTGGAAGTGGCCACTGTCACACAGTGTGCAAGACTGACCAGGACACTCCTGCAGCCTGGGCTGTGGCCCATGACTGAATGTGTGATTGTTTCTATCTGGTTATAAATTGTCACCTGAGTTAAGTTTCCTAATAAAAAGCAGAACAGCTCACAATGTTTGCCCTCCATCTGCTGTCATTGATAATTAGGCTGCGAACTCCTCAGAGCAAGAACTTGCTGCCCTTCTGTGCACCTACAGTGCCAAACACGCTGGGGTCTTGATATTAGTTGAGCTGCCATTAATAATAAATAGAGAGTAAAAGGAGAATGTGTAAATGCATTCAGACGTGTAGTGAGGCTTTTAAGTATAATTGTTATCGCTGCGAATCTCCGCGTGGTTGGCAGCTGGGCTGCCCTGCGAGTGCAGCGTCCCTGTAATTGAGGTCTGCACACTCCGCTGCTCCCTCAGAGCCTGTCCCTGGCGGGCACCGTCCCAGTTTCCCTACCAAGGACCCAGGGCAGGGATATTCAGGAGTAAAGACCAGCCAGAGGGTTTCCTTCAGCTCCCTCGCTGAGAGACTTAAGGATGCCCAAGCTCATTACCTTTGGATACGGCTCAAGGTCAAGTAACTTTTCAGTAATTAATACATAAACACAGGGCTACAGTTTCGTCCTGGGCTCCGCTCCTTTGGATTCCTGTGGAACACTAGGAAAGGGAAGCTCTGCTGGCTGGGGCACAGCACCCAGCTCTCCTTCACATCTGTGCTGCTCTGGAGAGGGGAAGGAGCTGAGGGAAGGCACCCTCAGTTTTCATCATTATCTTACCCGTTAATTTCATTTTGTTGGTCCTCGGTGTTCCCTTGTTCTCTGCTTCGATCTGGTTTTCATTATTTGTTTGGATTGGTTTGCCTTTTGGATAATGTTTGTGCCACTAAGGTTTTCTGGTGCCAGTTTTAAAAGCAGCAACACTAATTTGTAGAGCAGAATATTTGGGGCTTTATTTATGTAACTCAAGCAATTGCTGCTTACAGCGGTAACCCAGAGGTGGGTATATTTCATAGAAGGGAAGAGTTCCTGGTGTGCTGTAGTGACTACTGATGGTGGAATCTAAGCTGGGAATTTTTAAATTTTTCTAGATTTGAACCTCTAGCCTTCAGGTTGTTCCCTCCACCCTCTGGTAAATTGTTCCCTTCAATTCTGGACATTGTATTCTTGCTCTGAGAGTTCTTTAATTTCACATTCCCAGAAAATTTGTGTTTTAGTTTGGATCAGCTGCAGGAAGAGGGGGGAAAGTGTGGAGTGAGAGCAAGAATCATTTGGTACGCACAGCTGTGAAACAGAAATAAATCAAGGTGGCAGATAGGTGAGCTAGAGGGGGGAAGAAAATTGAAGAGTTTGTTACTATAAATCCACATGGTTAGGAAATCCAACCATCAAATTGCAGCTGCAGTGTCAGAAAATTTGAATTACATTCCATTTTAAGAAGAAAAAGTGTATTAATAAAACAGTGTGCAATACATCTTTCATGCACAGCAGAAATAAACCCACTTTTGAGCTCTGACTACAAATGTATTCATTGTAAAAGTAACACTCTTGTTGATCTAAAATCTCATACACTTATCTGCTGTCATATCTATCTGTGGTGCAGTGACATTGAGCTGGGAAATGCTGTTCAAAAAATAATTCACATGTGAAAAATAAGTCCTTGGCTCTAAGTCGTAATGTTTCCTACCAAGCGCCAAGCTTTCTTCTACTGTAATGTTCATCAGCATTTTCTTAATACTTTCAAATAAAATTTTAAAAATGTCATTTGAGGAAACCAACAGCTATTCTGAGGAAGAAAGCCAAAATACTTTCTTTTCTCTGGGTCATTTGCTGGCTCATTCCCTTTCTGGGTCGTTCTCTTTTGCCTGGGTCACTCTCTCATTCTAACTTGTATTCATTTAATATTAACAATAGCAAAAATAGTCAAATGAATTTGCCTAGGATCTCCAAGGATTTAACTAGCAGTAAGGTTTGAGGGCACTGGATCAGAACCTGACTGTGCTGCTCAGTGAAGAGGATGTGATAAATAGTAAAGCACAGGAAGGTTTAAAGAACCATATAGCAAATCAATGGCTAAGCAGGAGAAGAACCAAAAGCAACTCTAATGCTTTGCTTGAAGTGTTAGATTCACTGCAAACAGCACTAAATAGCTCAGGGTTGACAGTCAGATCTCCCACAGAGTTGCCATTCTGACATCTGCTTACCCTGCAAGTCCAGAAATTGTTCTGGCCTAAAGAGAGGTCTGCCCTGCAAGGACTGAAAAGCCTGCAACCTGAAATTTAAAAAGAAAAAAAGTTCAGGGTTTTAATGGTGTTTTGTGGTGGTGAATTAAATTGTGAAATTTGAAGTCTCAGCTGTCAACATGAAGCCACCCTAAACCTCTAATTCGAAACATGCTGGAGAAGCCATGCTGCAGGTGCTCAGTTTTCCCTACAATAAAAGCATCCATTGAGTTAAAGGAACACTTGTGCATAGGCTTTATGAAAAACAGAGGTAATTTTGAAGAGCTAATGAGATTTAACATAATTTAAATGTATAAATAATTGAGTCTGTTTGTCTTTTTCTGAGCTTGACTAAACATTTTGAATACAACTGTGTGCATGCATGAGCATTAACTGTTCTTCTTAAACAGATTTTGGTACTGTGTAACCTTTAGATGCTAAGTAATACGGTGTTAGAGGTTTTATTTATACCAGAAATTTTGACTATTGGCTGGTTTTAGCAAGATATTCTGGACCACTGTGGACAGAGACACTTTTCCTTTGCTATTTGAAAACATTATTGGCATTTTGTTGTATGTTCTCCTTCCCCTGGGGAATCTGTAGACTTTAATATATTTTCATATCTCCACAAAACTATCTCATTGGAGAGGCTCCTCTCTGCAAGGATTTCTGCTGGTGCTCACTTCCAGCTCCCTCTTCCACATGGGGCAGGGAGAGATGTGAGTGCCAGGCGGGAGCGAGCAGAGAGCAGTGAAAACCCCCAGCACAGACCTCCACGGGGAGCTGGATGAGTCCAGCACTCCCTTTCCGAGACACGGCTCCAGCTGGGGAGCAGCAGGAGCGTGACTCAGTAGGGGAAGGCGGCCAGGGTCTGCTGAGCTTGGGCAGATCCAGGGCAGGTGGTGGTCTGTGCCTCTCCAGAAGGCATCACACCTTTATGGGCCAGCTCCTGAGAGGGGCACCTGGGGCTGCAGTCAGAGCTGGAAGCCGGGAGCCAGGTCTCGGACAGGGAAGCCGTTCTTTAGGTGGAGTGAGAGGCAGGTGATGATTGCCCATGAAAATGGGAATGGGGAGCACAGGGGAAGAAGTAGTGCTGTGGCAGAAATGAGTGTGCTGGGAAATCGCTATTTGTGTTAAATTTGAGATTTTTAAAGTCTAGGAGAATTATCAGGATTAGTTCCTAGGCTTGTGCTTTTTGTTTGGGTTTTTCGATGTTTTATTTTCTGATGCCTGAACCCAGCCATCTCTTCTTTAGCTCTGCCGGCGTCCAGTGAATTCACGATTCTAATGGTTGCCAGCAAAGTTATTTTTGTGGAAGATTGACACCCCCGGAAGCAAGATTAAACCACAGTGAACAAGGAGTTGAAATAGACTGGAAATATAAGTCAGAGCTTAAGACAGAAATTGCTTCCTCAACAGGCAATAACTACAAGAGAAGTGCAGAATAACTGCATAACTATTATATTGAGTTTTGAAAATGCTACAGCCAGTCATTGCAGGTTTTACTTATGTTCAGCAATTAAAGATTGCCACAGTTTGGGATTGTTTCAGGATCTCAGCAGGAAAGTGTTTTCTACCACTCCCTTGCAGAAGATGCAAGTCCTGCTGCATAAAAGCATCCTTAACTCTCAGAGGAATCTTATATGAGATGCAAGAAATAAATTTTCCATTATGGGCACAGTGCAAGCTATAGATCTGTCATTATCTCTATGAAACAGTCATATGGACATCAGTGAAGCTAATGCATTCAGCACCTGTGGGAGGACAGGTGTTGGAGGCAAGAGTGAGATGGAAGAAAGAAGTTGCAGTGCAGAAGTGCTGTATTAGTAATGCTCATTTCCTTGCAGAGAAGGCTTTCTTTGTAATAGACAGATGAAGAACTCAGACTTAAAATTTAATTTGGCGGCTGATTTGCCCATAACACTACTGCTAGCAGTTGGAAAACAAAATGAGTTGAAATATTTTTATTTGACAGCTACTGCACTTGCAAACAAAATTGTTGCTTTGATTTCTCTCTATACACAAAAACCCGGGGTGGGGTTTCCAGTGCTGGCGTGTGATGAAGACTGTAGACATGTTGTGACTGGTTGACATGGACCCCAACTCCTAGCTGATCTCACGTGCTGGTTTCTGAAATCTCTTTCTCTTTGGAGTTGGTGAGAACAAGGGAGAAAAATCAGGATTAAATCTCAGCTTTGCTGAGGGCCGTGATTTCACCCCTTCAGTTTTGGGTTTTTTTGTCTTGCAATTCTGTGTCCTATCGCCAGAAAACCACAGCCTTTCCCAAAGTGAGCCTCCCAGTATTATCACTCCTCTGTTTCCAGGCTCCTCCAGGGCTGATAGGCAGGGCCTTTTTGCAGCCAAAACAATTGCTAATGGAGATGTGAGGAGCTTCATTAAACTTGGAGTGATTATTCATATATATAAAATGGCTCTGTTGTCAGAATCAGAGCCCGGGGCTGTAGCTCAAGTAGTAACACCAAAGCAGAATAAAATTGTTTTCTCCTGTTTTGCCTGATACAAAACCAGCACATTTAGGTGAGCATGAGACATTCACACAGACTGCTACAGACTCCGTAGCAGCTTTAGAGAGATAGAGCTCACAGAGAGTGTTTGGTAGAGTTTCTAAACTTGTAAAATAAATTTCAGCGGCAATTTAGCTCTTCCAACAAATGTTTGAGAAAGTCTGTGTGTGTGTGTTTGCACTTACACAAAGGAGTGTTTTTATAACATCTGGAAAGCAGAGAACAAGTGAGCTTGAGGAATAAAAGATGCCAGCCCTGGATTCCAGGGGTGGCTTTGGCCAACTGGATGTTGCAGTTTGTCCAAAATTTGCTTTTCTCCTGCTTCATACAAGAAGGGACCTTCTTCAGCTTGAAATAGGGAAAGGGTTAATCTTGTGGCTGTTTCTTGTTTAAACAAATGCACCTGAGTAAATGAATGAACCTTTTACTTTACTGTGCCTTTTTTGTACCTGTGTAACAGAATACTTAAATCATTATATAAAATATTTTTTATATAGGTGAAAGTTTTATGTTACATATGAACCAGTCAGATGTTGGACCACCCTTCAATAGCATTGGTTTTCCCTTTCCTGACTGAACTTACATAAAGCTGTTCAAGCAGGTGGTTTTCTGTCCCTTTCCCCACCTCACTCAGAGCTGTTAGAGTGAACACTCATGTTTCTGCAGCCATTGTGGAAAAAAACCTTTCATCCTGAAAACAACTTATTATTTAAAAAAAAAATAAAAAGAGAGAAAAATCTAATGCTGGAGTGCAAAACCAGTTAGTCATATGCCAGAAATAGAATAGGAGAGCTATGAATGGGAAGGATTCCATCTGGTTTTGCAAATGTCTGTGTGACATGGGAACTCCAATAAAACTAGGGAGGCTCAGGGAGTCAGGGGGAAAAACTGGGTTTCAGAGCTACATCTAGACAGAACGACTTGCTGCCAAGTCCATCATTTGTGTGAGCCATGGATCATATGTGGTCCCAACAGGAAGCTCGTAACACACCAGAGATCAAGGATGTACCTCATTCTGGTATTTATAACACTTGGTAGGTGGTATTAATAGTTCCAGTTTGGCTTTTGGGGTACAGAATGAAAATAATTGCTCAGCGATGCTGTGGGAAGGCAGATACAGCAAACTACAAAGAAGAGATCATCTGTTTGCCCACGTGAAAGCCATTGACTGCATTTGCATCACTCACATGCTCCCAGGTAGGTGGGACAGATGGGAAAAGCACCAGTAGATGCAGAAGATGGATAGCTGTGATGGTATGGAGTGTGTTTGTGCCTGGATCCAGGTCTGGATCCCGAAGCTGTGTGTATGGAGAGGCAGGGAGAGGTGAACAGCACCGGGGCTGAAGGAGGGCCAGTGCCTCTTTTCTTTGGGCTTTCATGCTGTAACTGGTCATTTGTGGAGTCACTGGGAAGGCACAGAGCCTCTGTGCACACTGAGTCCCTGTCTCAGCCTCCACAGGGTGACTGAATGTAAGGCATTCAAAGAATAGAGTTATTGCACGTGAGCAAGAATGGCACCTATTTTTCTGTCCCGTTTCCCAGTCTTGTACATCAAAAAACCCTCATTGTCCCGACAGTTACACACGCTGGTTTTTATCTTCTGTTTACGTGTGTTGGCAGCAGGATGTGTTATAGTGCCCTCCCAAACACACGCTCCATGAACAAGCCCCAAAGCAGTGGCTGCAGGCCTTGCCCTGAGGGACCTTCTGTGACCTCTACCTACAGGTCTTGGGGCTGGGAATGTTTCTTACAGACCATTTTTCAGTGCCAAAGAGCAGTCCTCGGGCCAGCCCACGCCGTTTCGCTTGCTCTGGGAGCAGAGCCCCCTGCCCCAAATGGACAGACCCACCTCAGTCACGGACCATTCTTCTCAAAGCTGAATAACTGGTGAATGAGTGAAATATTAACAATCCCCACTGCACAGTCTAGCAGCTTTTGCCATGGAAAGTCCCAGCTGGAACACAGCTGGGCTGAGCACACCACGGTGCTGCACTGGCAGTGGGTATTGCTGCTCTCAAGCTGTCCCCGTTGGGTGACAGGAGGTGCATGGTCAGTGCCTGCTGCACTGCACGGCAGCTGGGTTATTGCAGGGAGAATGGCTTCTCCTTCTGAGAGCTGGTAAATATTTTATCCTTCCCTTTACTTCGTGTTGGCAATTAGCAAAAGCAAGCCAGACATGGTGCTGCTTCGCTGTTCTTCATTCCACTGAGTGCCAAGTCATATTTAGAATAACCTTTGTTGGTCGCCGCCACAGTGCAGTGTTGGAGCTGGGTTAAATCCCAGGAACACCCTTATAATTGAAACCAGCTGGGTGTAAATGAGCACTAGCACCTAGGATGAGTGTGGCTGCTTCGGTATCACATGGGGGAGGAATTGTATCTGGAGCAGCTGTGACCGTAATGAGATAGGGATTCACCAGGGGTATGTTGAGATTCACCTACCCGGTGATAACTTGGTAATCAGCGCAGTCCATGGACCACGAGTGGTGTGTAGCCACTTAGAAAGCACTTTGGCACGCTGGATTGCTGGTGACTAGCCTGATAACATGTGGTTTGAAGCTGGAGCTGCCTGCAGAAGGCATCCTGGTGAGCCAGCACAAAGCCTCCCGAGCCCGTGAGTGTGGTGTAGGCACAGTCGGAATCGAGTCATTTCCCCACTGAGAAGATGAACCACTTTATTAATGGTATGAAATTAAAACTAATGGACAAGAAAACTGGGTTGGAGCTAATGACTCAACATCCTTACGACAATAATTGTATCTTTCAACAAAAGCAGCCTTTGGAAAAATAAATAAATGAAGCTTTCAGAGTGGTACCAAATAGACTTTTCACTTGCATAAAGAGTGCAGAGATGAAAGCTGTTTCCAAAGGGAAGAATTCCCATGTATTAGCATCAACCCACTCTTTGCTGAGTAATCTCTTTCTATAAGTGAAAAAAATGAGCAATTCAAGGAGAATGCATTGTTTCTCTTTATAAATAGTTCGTATAATCCTAATTTCACATTTAGGCCTATATGCTGCCTACTCTGGCTGATCTAAGTCACCCTTTGTTCAGGAAGTTTCCTCACGGTTTGTGAAAATACACGTGTAAATCTTCTCAGATGAGCAGGCTTCTGAGTTCTGTTGGAAGAAAACCATCACTTTACTAATCTAAAGTTACATGTTTTTGGTATTTTACACACTGGCATGGCACTGTCTTCCTGCTACTTTTGTGAGTACCCTGAGTGTGGCAGCTGAGGAGAAGGAAGGGCATCCAAATTCACTGCATAATGCACTCACCTCAGGAAAAAACATCATGTGCTTTTCACAGGCGCTCTGTGGCTGTAGCTGGACTGATGCTGTTATTCCTGCACAGATGCCCAAGACAAATCTGAAACAGGTAGTTGGGAGTTAATAAATAGCTTGGATCCCAAGCAAGAAATGGTAAATTCAGTCTTAGGATAACAAAGCTAGTTTATATGAATGATAGGCAGTACATGGAAGCACCATTGCATGCAACTATTTGATCACCTGAAAAGCAAAGCATCAGAATTTCTTCCTGAAGTGTTCTCACAGTCAGAGAAAACCTCTTTTTTTTTTGTTTTTTTAATTTCAATGGCAAATGTGAATGGCTGAATTAGTCTGACTGAGTTTTAAAGGAATACTTTATCCTAGAAATGGGCTGCTTCTCTCTTTCCTGTGCTCTTTCTTCTTAGAGGGAATAATTGTTGATAAGTAGAACTTGTAACAAAAATACAATATAAAGTAATTTTAATCTAATGATTTCACCATTGGATGCTCTGTAAATTATTTACATTTTTATTCTTCGTACTGTGCTATATCCATTCCTCATAAAAAGAAATTATATGTAAAGTGGCTTGAATACATATAGTGTTTTCCTGAAAGTAGGGCCATTTGAATGCCTCAGAAAATCAGAAAAATCCATACACAGTTACACATCACAGCTACAAAATCCACTATGAATTCGTTTGTAAATAAAGAAGTAATTTCTTTGCATGCTTGACTTGCATAAACACTGCAAAGGTACTTTCAGTGGCAAAGTAGAAATATATAATCCTAGGGAAATTCAAGCTTCCCACCAATTCCATATTTACTTTAATCAGAGCAGAAAGAGCTTGAGAGACCTGGATGTGATCGGGAGGGTCAGGCAGCTCAGCAGGTGTCTGGTGGAATGGGGTGTCTGGGGATCAGGCAGCCTCATTTCCCAAAACTCCCGTGGACAGCACCGGCAGGAGATAGAGCCTTCTTCTCCCCAGCCTGGTGGTTTGGTGTTCCTTCCCATCCTGGCTGCCGTGATAAGCTGCTTCACAGGTGGCTGTAGCCCGTGGTGTTCCTGCAGCAGTGTCCAGCAGCTGTGCAGGGCGGAGGAGCTCCACAGGCATCCGCAGGAGGAAGCCTGGCTGTGCCTGGATTTCTGCCCTGCAGCTGACAAAGCTGTCTGGTCACTGGGACATCTGGGAAGTCTCTCAGGCAGCTGGATTCCCCCATGCCTAGCCAAGGATGTGCTCCCACTGCAGGCTTCCTTCTGTTGGGGCCTTTTACTGCTCAGTCTCATGGCATCATCTAGTTCACAGCTCTAGCCCACAGAGTGCTGAGCTGATTCCTGAGAAACGCTTGTGTCACCTGCCTGGAACAATCTCTGTGCCCCAGCAGTTCCCCAGTGCCCCCAGAAGCTGATCACTTGTGGTGTGTGACTGTGGGTGGGGTCAGAACAATCCTCCAAATGCCCAACCTGTGGTTTTCTTGCTGCAACTCAAGTTCTTTGCTTCAAATCTCATCCCTGGTAGAAATGGCCAAGAGCTGCTTCTCTGCTTTGCTCTTACCTTTTCCTTATTTGAAAGTGGTTATCTTCTCACATCAGTCTTCTCTAAATTTAAACAAACCCAATTCCTTTCCTGGTAGGTCATGTTTTCTAGATCTGATAACTTTCTTCCTCTGGATTCTCTCCAGAGCTTTGGCTCTCCAGCTGTGGATTTGTACTGCTGAACAAAGCAGAAGGAAAATCCCATGGGCCTGCAACTTTTCAAGCCTTCAGAGAAAACCTGCCATCTGCAAATTTAGAATTAGTTGGTTTGCACTCATCTGCTCATTACCATCTTGATGTTTATAAAAAGCTTGTTGGATTCCTCAGTCCATTGTTTTTACATAACTGAGGCTAAGATGAAGTTGTTCATGAACTAAAAATATAATGTATTCTTAAAAGTGTAATTTACCCCTTCAGCACTTAAAATCCTTACCTGAAGAAATTAAGATTTTTTCTGAAAGAGGTGTTCTAGAAATATTGGTCTGGCTGTAAGAGTAATTTGGTAGCACTCTGCAGCTATTCATAGCCAGAAGATCAGTGTGGATAACAACACTGGTGCTCAGTCTCAGGAATACCTGCACTTCATCCCCTTTGAGCAGACACAGTTTAGAAGACTTGGGAGACATAATGTTTTTTTTCCTCAGACAGCTCTCAGAATCAAGGCGTGTTTTCAGTCATTCTTGTGTTCCTGCACCAATATCTGCAGAGCATTAATCCTTTCCCAGGGGTTATTTGATAGCACAGAGAAGGCACCATTCGGCACCTGTACACTGAAATTCAAGGAAGTCAATTAATTAAACAAAAGAGAAAATGGTTTAACTTTTGGAACACACTGTAAAATAAGATCCAGCTCTAATGACTTTCGAAAGACAGCGTTTCCATGTTAGTTCATTGTGCAAATATTGAAGGCTATGAAACATATCAAGGCCGTAAATCTGCGCTTGTCCTACGCTGCTGTGAGGAGCCATTGATCTCAGTTGTTGGTCTGTGAGCAGCAGCTTTCTGGGCAAGTCCAGGTTTGCATTGCTCATAAAGTGAAAGGCGTAAGAGAATGTTTTGTGTAAGTGAGGAAACCATTCCCTTGATAAGAAGTTGCAGGCTATCATTTGGTTTCAGTTAAACACATTGGTTTGATCAGCTCTGACAACAGCTAGCCTTGTTTCTCTGAGATTTTAAAGCCATTTTTCAAGTTGCTGTAGTGAGTGAACATAATGACAGTAAGTCATATCTGGTAGCTGACCAAGCTGTGTTGAATGGCCTGGCTATAAAACATGTTTATAAAATCCTCTGTTGCCCTAATTGTTTCTCTGTTCCGAAGCGTGACATTGCTCTGTTTGATGGGGGGACATACCTCCATCACGCAGAGAAAAAGTGTCTCAATAACTGCATGAGGAAAACAGATATATTTAGAACTGACTTAACTGCAGAAAGTAGAAAGCAACTGCAAGACAGATGCATTTCATTTGCAGCTAAAAGAGTTTTATGCACAGGGGAAGCTGTCTTGAAATGCATAAGGCTGGTGTTAAAAGGAAAACTCTGAAGAGAGACCTCCTAAACTGCACAGTGTGCTTTAAGCAGTCTTAGAATGTACAAAAAGGTGAGCCAAAATCTTTTGAGTTTGGGGTGGAGGTTTTTTTGTTGCTTTTTTTTTTTTTTGTGGGCTTTGGGGCTTTTTTTTTTGGTTGGTTGGTTTGTTTTCTAGGTAGTGTTGATGTGTTTTAGTTTTGTTAACAGAAAGTGCAAGCAGGAAATTGGTTCTCCGAAAGTTAACATGATAAAAAGCACATACAGAACTCTTCAGCTTGATCTGTCATGTGTACAAGCTCTGATTTTGGGCAGGGGAGGTGGGGCTAATTGCCCCCAGGAGCTTAGCTCTTCCTCTGCTGAAAGGTGGCATTGCAAGATTTGGAGTTTGCTAATATAAAGAAGGCTCACTTTTTAAAGCTTTTTATAAATTTAAATCAGATTGTAAATCTGCATTTTTTCACATGAGATTTATAGCTCATTAGAAATGTGCAACAAAGCTCATCTGTTGACAGCTTGCATTATTTTTGATAATCGTGTTGAACTCTAGCATAACAGGTCTGAAATTTTTCATCACAGTTGAATCTTTAGAATTCAAGCTAAGGAGGAGGTGGAATTGCCTTTTGATACATAGAGCTGAGCTGGAAATTATTAACTGAGTTAGCTCATTTTTTTCCTGAAATAAGAGGGAGCCACTTAGCAGTTGTAATACAAGGTCTTTTCCTCCTTGGCCCTCTGGCTTGATCTGCAGTGTCAGCATTCACCAGAATGGAAATAACCTTTAATATGAGAGGTTTTCTTCCAGCAGGCTGCTCCACACCCCTATTGTACAGATGTTCTGCAAGAAACACTTGGTTATCTTACATTTTTGAGGCTGGAACAGTAGCTATGAGTGCCTCAAGATGATATCCAAGTAGGTAAAAAGGAATGGGAAGGGAGATAGCACATTAGTGAAAATTCACCAGTAAACACAATGCAAGATATAACACGACTATCAAGTAACATTAATTACTTTAGAGCCTCAATGTGTTCCTTGTGCATTTTAATTATTATTTCAGCGTAATGTAATAACAAGGGCTGGTTTATAGGATGATAATAGGACTTGAGGCTATGACTGTGGCAGATTTTGTAAGCAGGGGGTGGTTGAGCTGAGCAGAAGCTGCCTGTGGCTGTGCTGTGCATTGCAAGCCGTTGGGCCTGGGCTCGGGAAGGGGAAGGATTTCCTCCCGTAGTCACCTTTGGAAAACAGAGCCAGTGATGTGTCCCACTCTGTGCTGTCTTCTGCTGAAATACTCATCGTGCTTCCATCATGTGAGCCAATAAACCCTCCAGCAGCCATTTTCCCCTGCACTACTGCAATAAAACTGACCCCTCCCCCTAATTATCCCCATCAACATTCGATTACCTCTCGTTTACCAAAAATTCTCCCTCTATGTGAAGGCTTAAGTGGACATGAACGTTTTTGTCAGTAGTTTCCCAGTATTGCTGTGCTTATGCTTTGGCTGAATCTTGCATTCCAGAAGTTGAATCAACCCTTCAACCTTCTGAGGATTATGAAGGATAGGGTTTCATTATTTTACCAAGGTTTGCATCTCCCTTTGTGTGATGACAACTTAAAAAATTTTGCGCGTTTTGGATTTCCCAGACAGTGAGAGGTGCATTTGGCCAGAGTTCTCACCCACTTGCACGTGTGTGGTTCCCTGTGAATCCATCTGCTCCCTCATTATCAGTTATTAAAAGGCGTTTGAGACGGTGATTAGCCTGGCTGGTACGGGTGGGGAGGCACTCACATTTTCATAAGCTGTGCTGAAATGTTCAAACCAGTTCAAAGTCGAGCAATGCCTCTCTGTAGAAACAGACAGGCAAGCAAGGAAAACCGAGTTCATGGGAGCTTATTTCGCACATACTGACCCCTCTGAGCTCCTGTTGGAGCCTGGAGAAGTGGAAATACCCTGTGCTTTGGGTGTCAGACTGGTAATGTTGGTTTGTGAGACTGAGAGCCTGCTCCCAGTTTCCCCAGCTGCAGCTCTGTTTTTTTGCAAGACACCGTGGCCTCCGAGGGACCGGACTGTCAGGTTTTGGTTATCTCTAGCGATTGGTTGGCTGGGGAGTTGGGGTGAGGGCTGCTGTAAATATTTCCTCTTTCAGGGAGTTCTCAGGCCCAAAGGTGTTTTGTCAGAGGTGTCATGGCCTTCCATGCACACCCTCCCCTTCTTTCTCCGTGGGGTGAATGCTGTTCTGCTTTTCACCTGTTGTTTTACGACATCCTGAGACCCCAGTGAGAGGCGTATCAGCAGGAGGGTGGAGGTGTGCGCAAGGAGAAGCCCCTTCTCTTCTGCCCCAGCGGAATAAAAATGTTATAGTTTAGGGGTTTTGAGTCTTTAGCCAGGAAACTCAATTTTTAGCTGTGTTTGCAGCTCATGCACGCATGTTTGAACACTCCTATCCACTTAGATCAGTTAGAGTCACCAAACTTCTTCTTTTTTCAAAATAAAACTGCATTATGCCTAGACATGTTGAGCCAAATCTGTTCGTGGTGTTATTTCACTGACTTCTCGAAGAATTACACCAGAGGTGAACGTGGTCTGGTATAGCAGCTTTTTTGCCTGGAGCAAGTCTTTATAGCAGAGTTGTATTTCTCTCAAAAATATAAAAGGAACACTGACAGATCTGCAGCTCTGCTGGTGTGAGCAGGTGCAGCTATATTAAATTATTTCTTATTAAATTGATTCAGCAAATTGAAGCTTGTAATTTTTGTTCTGCTATAGTTCTGTGACAGAGACTTTTTAAATCAGGCAAAGCATATAGCTTCTCTTGTAATTCCTTGCTCTGGTATTATCATTTTAAAGATTTCTTTTTGTATGTAGCTTGGATTCTGATTGTATTATTTATTTGGGTAAGATCTGAAAATTACAGCCTTTTCCAGTTAATTACATTGAGCTGTGGCATCACTGGTATAATTCCATTTAATCCACTGACATCCGGATGGATGTGAACAATAGTTTTTGCTTTTGTTTTTAGGTTCAAATGGTTTTAGGCTCTGGTGGCCACTGTGGCATAAATTGGTATGCTTCCCTTCCAGCCAGTGGAAGGACACTGATTTCCCCCTGCCTGAGGATCTGGCTTGTCATTTTAAGGGTGCCAGTCTTCCTTCAGCCACATGAAATGTAGCTGGAGAGTTTTCCCCCACTTTGACTATTTGTGAAAAATAATCTGATTCTCTATGCCCTCATGTAATTGCACACAGAAAATGTGATAGAGCTCCCCTTCTGACAACCTTATTGCTCCACCTCTGCTCATTTGAGGTAGAATGCTTCTTAATTTTTCACCTTTCCTGGGTGCATCCCATGCTCACGTTACTGCTCAGCTGCTGTTAGCTTAGCACCAGAAGTAGGCAGAAATGTTTGCCTGGAGTTCCATGCCTTTAATGCCTTTTGGGGTTGGTTGTTTGTGTTGCAGGTTTATTCCCTTGAAGACTCCAGGCTTAGGCTTGGAGACCCCAGCCATCACCATTGAGCCCAGCAGCTGGAGCGGCAGCGAGAGTCCTGCCGAAGATATTGAAAGAATGAGTGATTCTGCAGATAAACCTATTGACAATGATGCAGAAGGTGTCTGGAGTCCTGACATTGAACAGAGCTTTCAGGAGGCTCTAGCTATCTATCCACCATGTGGGAGGAGGAAAATCATCTTATCAGATGAAGGCAAAATGTATGGTAAGTGGTACACATTTAGCCTTTGGAAATAATTGTTCCAGTATGAGAACTGTAAAGCCCAGCTTGTTTCTACACGATATTCCTGGTTCTGATTTTCGTACTTTTGGAGTAAATTGTGAAGAAATCTGAAGCTGAGAGAGCTCAGCTAAGCTGATGCGGTGTTGAGGACTGTCCAACCCAGTGCCTTCACTGCTGGCACTAGGAAATGGTATTGATACAGAATTGTCTTATTAGTTACCTTATATAATTGCCTTTGACAAATTCTATGCTGTGGCTGAATGCGAATATTTAAGAGAACCGTTTAAATGTGTCACTCCTCGGCCATAAAAAAAATAGGCATTTTTCTTTATTTTTCACTAAACAGTGAAGACAGGGAAATGGGGAGCGCAGTCTGTATGGTGGTGCGGCAGATTATGCGATACTGAACTGCAAAGTGATAAAGTTCTTGTTGAGTTCAGGAGCCTCTCCATGAAAGAGGCAACTTAGGGGTGCTTTTGTGTCTTTTCCTTCTTTTTCCCTCTCTCTCTCTCCTTTTTCTTTTTTTTTTTCCCCTTCCCTCCGTGCAAAGTGCTCGAAATCAGATGACGTGCTGCCAGCATTCCATAGGCACGCGCTCCGCGGAGGGATGCTGGCATCTCCGTGTGCTGCGCGGGGCTGTGCAGCTCTCGTCCCGCTGCTCCGAGCTCTCCCTCGCTCCGTTCCTTTCTCGTTTCCATTTTCCAAACTCCTCCTTGGGGCCGGCGGAGCCCTTACCCGTGTGCCCGTGTGCCCGTGCCAGGCCGGTGGGTGGCGGTGCCCCGGGGCTGGTGGCGGTGCCCCGAGGGTGGTTGGCAGTGCCTCCGGGGTTGGTGGCAGTGCCCCGGAGTGGTGGCAGTGACCCGGAGTGGTGGCAGTGACCCAGAGTTGTGGCAGTGCCCCGGAGTTGTGGCAGTGCCCCGAGGGTGCGTGGCAGTGCCCAGGGGTGGGTGGCTGTGTCCCGGGGGTGGGTGACAGTGCCCCGGGGTAGGTGGCCGTGTCCCGGGGGTGGGTGGCCGTGCCCCGGGGATGCTCCCCCGTCCCTGGCCGCTACCTGGCGGGGCAGAGGGGGCCGGCCCCGAGCAGATGGTGCTGCAGCTGCCACCAGCTGTGCCCCGCCCGAGGTCACGGGCACGGGCACTGCCGGGTGACCCGGCCCCCTCCGCAGCTGCCGTGTCACCCCCGCGGCCACACCGAACGTCCTGTCTGGGAAAAAAAGTCGGGATGAAGCATCTCAGCTGCCCTCGGCAGAAAGTTGTCAGGGCCGGGTTTCCTGCCTGGGTTTGTTTTTTTCCCCTCCTCCTTCTGCCGCACTCCCCTTCTCCCCCTGCCCGAGGGAATATAATCTCTCCTGTCCTCTCCTTCTCGCCTGTTCCCGCCTGTTTTGATTGCTTTTCGGTGCTGTTATTTTCCTTTGGAAAGGGCAGATGATTTGCCTAATTAGAAGGTTGTGCTCCTTCTAGGAGTACATAAGCGTGTATATACAAACACGCTTATTGTGTAGTTATGCTCCAAAGCCTTACTTAGGCTTGAACAGCCCACCAGCCAAAATAAAGCTGGCTGCATTTTTTATTTTTAGTTGGGATCCCTACAACCACACTAGTCACCCCTGAAATCTGCTTTTTGGTATTTTGAACCATTTTTTTGTGCCGTTGTATAAATGAAAAAAAATAACATATTTATCCATTCATTGCAACAATCACTGATTTCATTTGATGGTTCCTAATCCTGAATGTTGACATTTTTTAAATTATATATGTATAAAACTATTTGTGCATATCTAATTGCTGATTAATACTGGTAGCTAGTAATACCATAAGCTTAGGCACGTCTCGTATTTATGCTAATCCTAAATCAAATATAGTTAATTTTCAATCGAAAAAGAAGCTATGCATGCTTGATGCTGAAAACTTCACTTAAAGTGTTGCCCTGATTGAGTAGAAAAAAATGTGTTAGGAAGTGCAGGGTACTGTATGAGCAGAATTTACATTCTGACTTTGCAGTGGATAAACTCATGTTTTCATTCTTCAAACTGAGTGACTGCTTTGTAGTGTTTGAGGATTTATTGAAACCATGCTAGGTTTCTGAGGACTTTCTAATAGAGTCTTATGGCCCTGAGAGCATAATTGTTCTCCAAGGATTTTGAAATCAAAACAGTGTAAGTGTTTTACATTCTGTGTGGCATAATGAAAATAATTTAATGCCTTTTAGTGGCATAGCAAGTTTATTTCACTTACAAGAGAGACACTGCAATATGGCTAAGCTTCCATAGTTGTTGGGGGATATTGTAATGTGTCAGTAACTCATGAACTATGTAAGATGAAAGGTCAAGAGAGCACCATTTCATTTTCTAACTGAAATTACCTTTAGATATAGGCACCAGGACAAATCTGATCTTTATGGAGGCAAATATGATGATCACTCTGTGTGGATTAAGTTAAGCAACTGTAGTTTTTGGTCTTTGGAGGGAGACTTGGAGAAGAGCAGAGATTTTGCTTGAAGAAATATTTTAAGTCTCTGCCTTTGATTTAATGAGAGCTTTGCGACATTCATGTAAGCAAGCAGCTAGAGTTTCTTCACTCTTCTTTGTGGTGGTCTAAAAATCATCCTTAAATTGGCGTTTCTAAGAGGTCTGTGTTCAGCCTCCTGGTTGGCTGGCTCCAGGGGACATGGAGGATTGCTCAAGGAGGACTGAGGGGACTGGAATCTGTGGGTGCGGGGTGGCCGAGGGGCGCCTGCCCGCGGTGCCACCTGGGCGAGAGCAGGGTGGCTCGTGCTGGGAGAGCTGTCCCAGCGGCACTGAGGGACATCTGTGACCTCTCCGAGCAGCCTGAATCACTTCAGCTGCTCCTCTACAGCTGAGACCTCGGATGAAGGAGGGTAGGGAAGGGGAGGGTGTTTTCCTCTCCCCCTGCCTTCCCAAAAATGTAACTTAAGGCACAAGAGGATGATGAGAACAAAAGACTTTTGATCCTATCCCCACAGAAAAGGGCTGCAGGGGCCCCTGGCTGGGGAGAGGAAAGGGGATGTCCTAACATTTTTTTTCTTGCCTTGGGGCATCCTCAGGCTATAAAGACAAAACTGTGACCTGTGCAAGACCAGGAACATTTCAGGCTGCTGCTGGCCCAGGGTTATGGCTCCTTGAAGAAACCCTCAGAAAACAAAATGAAAGCTTAATGAAACTCTTGTTTGTAAATTTATAGGAAATGATTGGGTAAGAAGCAAAGATGCTTGTTTTGGTTTGGATGGGCAAATTCCAGAAACTAATTTTGAAATTCTTGAGAGAAAGGGAATACATGGTAAGGCCAAGGGACCTGTGGTAAGTTTCCTGCAGGAAGCTGTATCCATCACTCCGTTTCCCTTTTCTTTGTGAGCGAGGTTGTGAAGGTCTTACAGTGTTGGTTTTGCTCCTAGTACTGTATTGACTGAAAGTAAATAAAATTAAAAAAAGGTGAGGAGGGTATAAATGTGGAGGCTTGAAGGAGGATAGAGGAACACATCTATAAATTGGTGCTCACACTCTGTGTGGAAGCAGTCAAGCGCAGGCCACCAAGGAAAGACTGAGTTCTTAGACCCATTTTCATGTGTCTTGCCGAGGCATTGGTAAGACTTTTTTCATCTGTACTGTTTCAAAAGAAGTACTGATCAAACACAAATATCATCCTCTGGTACAAAGTAGGACACCCTATAATTTGCCTTCCCTCTCAGAGATCCATTCCGATGAATGTCCGTGTCCTTGTTTATCCAGCTCTTAGTAAAACTCCAGCCCATTAGAGGGCATTGGCTGTCCTGTATTTGTACTTTGTTCCGATTGTTGGTCTGTCACTGCTGACAGTTTAGTAACTTGGAGCAATCCCTGTGAACTCACTTACTGGCAAGATATTTGCCTGTGCTTGTCTTTGCTCCTGGGAGAGTGTTTTGGAAAAGATTACAAGAATGAAAGCTGCTGTGAAATGCAGCCCTACTTTCATCCCTGGTGTAACACTGAAGTCACTGGAGTTACCACGGGATTGGATTTGGCTCTGTGGGCACGTTTTCATCTTTTTTTTTTTTTTTTAAATTTAGCTACAGCAAGATGTGGCTTTAGTGCAGCTCTAGGGACAATGCCAAAGTGCCATTAAGCTGCTAGCAAGTGGAATATGCCTGCAGACATGTTGTTATCAGCACTGCTAAATTAGCCTCAAGGTAGCAAAGGTGGATTTTGCCTTTAAGACAAGAAAATAATTTGATATTAATTTTTGAGACCTGTAAATAGCTCTTCAGTTATGAGTTTGCATTGGAGGTATTTATCTCTGCAACAAAACTGCTTAAGAGTATGTAGTGATTATTAAAAGGAAGTTTTTTAGCATGTTTAGTAGTTTTACAGAGAAGAATGAGTACTAATTAACGTGAGAAATTGCATAGCAGCCTTTCAGAACTTTGTATGTTTATTAGGTTATACATAAAATCTCTTGGCACGCACTGTAAAGGGAAAATGATATTTTCATAAAAATTTCTGCTCAGATAATAGAATTTTTGTACGATGAGTAATAATAGTCTTCATTTCCAAAGCACCTTGTGTAAATTGGGTATTAAAATTGAACTTTGAACTAGAACATTGACAAAAGAAATCCTATTCTGTAGGCTTGCCTGATTCTGTAGCTAACTGCTATTATTTGGTGTTTTTCTGGGTTTCTATTAGGAAACTGAGCTAAATAGCTTTATGAAGAGTACAGTAACATGTTACAAATTATTTTTACCATTGCTTTTAATTTTAAAAGTTCCATGCAAGTTACTGCCTCCATAAAGACATTGTTACCTTATAAAGTTTCCACAGTATTAAAGATATTTGAATGCGAATAAGGTATTTGGAGTGATGAAATACCAGATGTGAAGTATCAGGTTTCATGTTTATTCATCTGTTCCTGCAATCATTGTGCAAAGATACGCTCTTGTATTTTTTTTCTTTTTTTTCCCCCTTTTTTGTTCTCTCAGCAATATGCACCAAACGAATGCAATGGAGATGGGACTCCTATTCTGAAAGCCACTATTTGGGTTTCTTAGGTCGTAAACAAATCTGTCTAGAAACACTCTGGCAGTGCTGGGCTGGCTCAGCGTGTTACGCCGCGTCACGGCGCGCGCGTGACGCCCGCGCTGAGCCCTCAGCCAGCAGGGAAGGGCAGGAAGGGCCAGAGATACGCTGTCTGCTTGGGAAGTTACTGCTGAAATTGCTTGGGTTGTGAGCAAATCGGGTTGGGATCGTTTCTGCAACGTGGTGATGTTCTTGCAACATCAGCAGGCTGTGCTGGCAAGAGGGCAAGATCTGGTTCTGTGAGCCGAGCAACAGGCCCTGCTGTCAGGGGAAATGAGGGCTTGTTGGGCTTGCTCGTCCTCGAGGATTTCTGAAATGTGGGGGAACAGGGCTTAATCTTTCTCCTTGGGCTTTCAAGAGCAATCGTCAATGCTGTGAGATAAAGTGACAGTCTTCATAAGACAGAGAATTTTTTTCTCTTTTGGTTTTTTCCTCCCTCTGCCATAACCTGCTATCCTAAAGAGAAAATCCCAGTGGGACAGTGAGAGTTGTGTGTGATAAAGGTATCAACTCCTACT
Organism: Edolisoma coerulescens; assembly: GCA_013397115.1. Classification (NCBI taxonomy): domain Eukaryota; kingdom Metazoa; phylum Chordata; class Aves; order Passeriformes; family Campephagidae; genus Edolisoma; species Edolisoma coerulescens. The sequence goes on along the minus strand of VWZW01000738.1, from coordinate 738,748 downwards.
TGGGGAGCAGGCGGAGGAGAGCAGGCTGTGGTAAGCACCACACCTGAAAGTGTGTGGCACAGCGATCGAGTATTCCGTTGGCTGTGCTGGGTTAGGAGCATGACATATTCCAAACGAAATGGGAAGTCATACTAGGAAGTTTTGCTGACAAATTATGCATCAGAAAGAGCAGGACATCCTTTGAAAGTGATTTTTAGCATTTGGGCTCTGTCCTCTCTCTACTAAACATGTTCTCTTCAGTCGCCCATGTAAAGGGGAACTCGCAGAAAGTTGTTTATAGCCTGTTCATGGGAAAGACAACAGTATGGCTGCTGCCTCAGTCTCCCAGTGTTCAGTAGGCACTGCATGGAGGAGGCACTGGCAACATCAGTTCTTGCCTGGAACTAAGAAGAAGCCGCCAGGACAGGTTCAGATCAGGCATTTGTCCACTTCAGAGCAATTTAGTGGCTATTCCTATTCAAACAGCCGTACTAAACAGAGCAAGAGAGTGTCTTTCCTTTATGGCATTGTTCCTTTGGTAATAACCTTGTTTAGAACCGACACACGTTAGCATGAGAGCACTGGAGTGATGCAACCTCACTGGAACATCCAGGATGCATTTAGGTGGTTGTCTAATGTGATTTCTATTAGCTTGTTTTTCTTCCAGTACTGGTTTCTCAGGATGAACTTGTGATCCTGTAATTGCAGAAGGCAGAGTTTTGCAGCTTTAAGAAATAGTTGCCGTGCTAGAAGGTAGTTAAAACAGTCTTGAGCAGGCTGATGTAGTGTGGTAGTTGGTTGCACAGTACTGAGAGATCAAGATAATTGAAAACCCTGCATGTAGATAGCATGAAAGGAAATGGACTTGTTTATTTGATCTCATTCCTTGTAGAACTGGGATCGCTCCTAGGGCAAACACCTTCTGGTTCAGGCAACCTGGGGACAACTTGAGTTGGACAAGGAAGGCCCACTTGGGGGTTATGATGGGCTGTAAAGTTTGAATTCCTCTTCATGGTATGATAACAAGTAACACTGTCTGGAACCAGGAGCAGTGGGAACACAAAGAAATTTTACAGCATCTTTGGTTTTCTGGGGGCGTGCAGTTTCCTGAGAAGTAGGTTTGTGTCCCACCCCACAGCTCACAGGGGTGCTCCTGGGCTAACTGTTGGAGAGTAAATGCTGTGGTGCTTGTGACATGAGCCTTTCACAACAATTCCCTGAGGGCCTGCTATTCAAAATTAAAATGTATCTTATCTGAGTCTTATGGGGATTTCCTAACAGATGCATGAAGGATTTTTTTTCTATTTTTTTTTTTTTGTGGTGCCCTTGAGAAGTTGCATTAATACCATTGTATGAATATTTTCCTGTCCTACAAACAATTTAATGTGGGGCACTTGGTCTGGAACATCAGACAGAAACACTTCAGGCTCTGGGCTTCCAGATGATTCAAGTCTGGAATTTGAGTTTAAGAAATTAGACACTAATGGATTAACAGTTTACAGACTTTCAGTAGAAATAATGGTTTAGTTAGTAGAAAAAGGCTCCTCTGCAATTTTTCTGGTTTTGTTCTAGGCATACAAAGTGTTTACACTGTTTGACTAAGAAACATGGTTTTAGAAGCAAAAATAATACAAGCTGGGGAGATGAATGTGCTAATTCCACTTCATGAGCTGCTCTTTTAAACACAGAGGAGTGGCATGGCCTGTTAAACCTAATGTAAAAGGGACAGCAATGCATCCCAAATTCAAGAAGGAATTGGAACCCTGAGAAGGCACTGCACACTGTGGGAGCTGCTGGGATGTCAGTCAAACACCATTACAATTTTACCTACAGGGCACTCGGGCACTGCTAATAGAAACTGTGATCAACACGCACCTTCTCTGGGGTGAGAAGCCAGCGTCACTATTGCAACTGCTTAATTACAGCCTTCCCACAACAGCCATCTCCAACTGGGTCAAGCCTCCTGGGGATTTTCTGGATGTAGGTAGATTTCATGCTTGTATTTAGATCTCCTTTCTGTCTTGAAGGGGGCAGCAAGCTTGCCAGAGGTTACCAGGTGTATAGGCCTTCAAAAAAGATCAACCCAATTCCTTCTTTGGTTGCCCTCCTTGGAGGAGGGGGTACACAGGGGTCTCAACAGGCAGGGATGGATTTGGCTTGGGCTGAGTCTTGGTTTGTCTGTAAGCAACTGTATCACCCTTGATGCCTGACAGTTTTGGGGACAACAGCACAGAAAACGTGCCTGGAGGTGTTAGGGAGCATATTCCGGTAATCTGTGTGGAAGTAGGTGAGGCAGAGTATGCCAAGTTTGCAGATAATAAAGAAAATGCTTTTTCAGTTTGCCTAATCGTTGCTGCAAGGCTAAAACATCTGCAGCTTATTTGCCTGAAGCTGCTTTGCTTTTTCTTACTTCTATTTAAACATCAGCTGGTGTTTGGTTAGCATGGAAAAGAAAAGGATTAATTAAATAAAAATCACAATTTAAATTATGTTTTCTGTCATTCTAGCAATGCAGGTGAGTAGGGAACACAGACGAGAAAAGCATCTTCAGCCACTTGGATACAGCACCAGTTTTACCCCAAAACTAGCAGGTAACTCTGCTGTCTTAAACACTGAGAAAAGGAAAATTTTAGCCCAACTGGGTCCCAATTTCAGGGGCTTGGGGACAACAGGCTGGGTATAGCTGACAACTAATAATTTTCGATAGTGAAAGTAGTCTTTGGATCATTTTAGCAGGTGCCTTCACGTGGCCTGGTAACTTCAGCATTTAATTCTTTGAACAAGAATTACATTTACATTTTCATTTGTTTAGTTCTTCCTTGGATGGCCTGTCAGCAATAAACCTTTTAGTACAATTAATGGTGAAAGAAGTGTTTACCAATAGCTATATAAAAATATAGGCACATACATATATGTGCAAATAGGTTTGTGTGTGTGAATAAAATGTGTTCCCTTCCAGCCAATTCAAATATATGTAGGGGTCCTCAGCCAGGAGGTTTATACACAAGGAATTGGCTACCTCTTGGCTGGTGGGACCTTCCTTTGCTTTGGCAACTGAGAGCAACCTCCCGCGAGAGCGCTCTGCGAAAAAATCGTATGATTCATATTTGTAGCTGTTATTAGGTAGGCATGTAGGCATATATTTAGGTAGGTGAGGCATGCAGGCATATATTGTGTGTTACATATTTGGGCTGCACGGGGTATTTTTAGCTGCAGGAGGCCCAATCACCAGAGGCTGGGCGCGTGCTGAGGAGAATTGCTGTAAGGGATAGCGCACGCAGGAGCCGCCTGCAGAATTTTCCATCCTGCCAGGCAGTGAAAAAAGGCCACTGGAGCTACATAGCTGGGTGGCCAGAGGAGTGCCATTAGCAGGTGGGACAGTTCAGAAAGCCCTTTGGCCCGGCCGCCCCGAAGGCTCTTGATCTCTCTCAGCCCCCATTTGGGAGCAGTTGTCCCAGGTTCCAGCCTCCCACTGACCCCTGTGACCGTGACACACGCAGAGCTGGCGTGGAATCTGGCATGCGAGGTTAGCAAAGTGGGAAGTAATAGGAAAGATGCATTAGGGCTGGAAATACTGAGCAAAAATTAAAATGAGGTAAAATAGCCATTAAAAACCCACTTCTATTAAAATTACGAGACAGGAAATTTTACAAGCTGCTCTTGCCCAACTAAGAAAAGCAGCCTAGAGGGACCAAATAACTTGTCTGATGTCATCAAGGGTTTTATAGCAGAGCTGGGAATTGAGCCCTCTTCCCCCCAGTGCCATCTAAGCTTTAATGCTGAAAGGGGTCCTTTCACAGCTTATCCAGTGACCCTTGGGGAGTTCAGGGCAACTGCGGCAAATCCATGTTCCTGCACCACATCCTGTGTGCAGGGAGAGCCGGCTGCATCTCCTGGAAAGTACAATCTGCATAATGTGACCACAGGATGCCTTGCTCCTCTAATAAGGGAGTTGACTAAATGCCATTTTATTGTTATTAGACATTTGCTTAATATAGTAGTTCCTTGAAACCAAACAAGAAAAGGTCCTCGAGGTGCTGTATACTGTGTACAGATAATGGAGAGCGGCAAGGAGTCTAAGATTTATATGGAGAAGAGAGAGAGAAAGTGGATGGGAAAGTGAGGTAATATTTAGCCCCATATTGATGCTCCGTGAGATGATGTGGTCCTTCCACAGAGTAAGAGAGAGGCTGCTGAAAATAAGATGATTTAATTTGTTCATAACATCATTATTCAAGGAACAAAAAAGTATGTAGCCTTATCCAAAGAAGTAATCTAAGAGGTCTTTACTCTGTGCCAAACTAAAATTCTGCTATTTAATTACCGATTTAGAAAATATCTTGGGCTCAATTTCCTCGTCAGTTGCACTGTTATAAATCTAATGGAACCGTTAAAGATTTATGGCAGTATAACTGAAGGCAGAATTGGGTCCCTTATGTTTAAAACTTAGTTTGCCACAGAAGTAATAATTCCTGGTTTCTAGGCAAGAGTTTAAGAATTTTGCAGACCTCTGTTTCTGTAAAAGAAATATGAACTACCGTAGTGTGGGCGAGTGATTAATGCTAGAGGGGATGTCTAGGGGCAATCGGAATTGGCTGGTGTGGAAAATCCGTGTGCAATTCAGATTTAGGATCTGTTTGCAGATGCCTCATAATTTAAAATGTCAAAAAACCCCAAACCTTAGGCCTTCATGTAGTAAATTAATATAGTGCATGTTCAGTGTGCAGCAGGCTTTGCTGAGGTAATACCCTTGTATGAGGTGTGAACTCATCCCATTCCCCTCAATAAGGACTTAACTTCAAAATTGATTGTGACCCTTTACATCCTGACAGTATCTAAATCATGTAAAAAAAAAAATCCCAGTTTTCTTTTTATTTAAATCATGTGTTTAATGACTTAAAAAGGAAAAACACTGCCTTATTTATTCAGACCTAAAGAAGTCTTATGTTAGTGCAGATCTATTTTATGCATTGGCTTTGCATCTCTAAAGGAGGGCTCTTTCTAATGGGCTCTTTATTGTTTTTCTCAGCTTCCACTTAGGAAAAGAGCTCAGCTTTTGAGGTTTTAGGACGTGAGTTAGGATGTGCCCATATCCTGTCCAGAGGTGCCTGGTCTGGCCCGAGCACAGCGTGGGCAGCCCTCGCCCACCGAGCAGGCTGAGCAGGTCCGGGGGAGCCCTGGCCCTTCCCTGGCGCTGCAGGGGGATGCTGTGAGCAGGGGCAGTTTCCCCAGGAACACACTCTGTGAGCTGGAAATATGCTGCTCTGGGATTTATGGCACTTCTGACAAGTTTATGCTTTTTCTGGAGTGCTGTAGGCCTACAGTGCACTGTAGAAATCATAAGGAGTTATAATACAAAACTACACCAAAATATGATCCCTTTAGAACAATGTAATTCAGTATCTGTTCAGAATAGCCAGTTTTAATTTAAATGCAGTATTTAGGTCCAAGGTACATTTTTAGGAACTTCATTTAGGAATGAATTGAAGAGTTAATTATTGTGACTTTGCTCCCAATTTCTCTACTTCCTCTTCCTCAGTGGTGCGGGGGTATGAGGCATGAGGTTTATGATCAGTTCATCACACACCGTTGCTGCTGCTCCTTCCTCCTCAGGGGGAGGGCTCCCCATACTCTTCCCCTGCTCCAGTGTGGGGTCCCTCCCACAGGACACAATTCTCCATGAGCTTCTCCAGCATGTCCCTTCCATAGGGTTCAGTCCTTCAGGAACAGGCTGCTCCAGCATGGGGGCCACAAGTCCTGCCCACAAACCTGCTCCAGCGTGGTCTTCTCCTGGGGTCACAGCCCCTTTCAGGCATCCACCTGCTCGATATCCATCCTCATGGTGGATCTCAGCATCCCCGTGCCCTCCCTGTGCTCAGCTGCCTCACCATGGGCTGCCCCACGGGCTGCGGGGCAATCTCAGCCCCAGCGCCTGGAGCAGCTCCTGCCCCTCCTGCACTGACCTGGGTGCCTGCAGGGCTGTTCTCACACATCCTCACTCCTCTCTTTGGCTACAGCTGCCCAGGGTTTTTTCCTCCCTCCTAAATCTGTTATCTCAGGAGCAGTGGCACCATCACTGATGGGCTTGGCCTCGGCCAGCAGCGGGTCCGTCTTGGAGCTGGCTGGCATTGGATCTGTGGGAGATGAGGGAAGTTCCTGGCAGCTTCTCACAGAAGCCACCCCTGTAGCCCCTCACTGCTAAAACCTGGCCATGCAAACCTGGTACTGTGTGAAAACAGTAGCTCTGAATGAACATAAACCAGTTCAATGTTTAGTACAGTCCTGACTTGATGCATTGATTCATGATACCTGTGACTTTTAAGTATGGGTTTTGTTTGTTTGTTAAATACTGATAAGTCATTAACTACCTAAAAATTAGTTGAAATTTAAAGGAATAAACCCCCCTGTTGCCATTGGGGTATTCTGCAACCTAAGCAAAGGCTCAGGTATTCCAGATATGATAGATGTGCAGATTGCATAAGACATTATGCATTGCTCACTCTAAGATACAGAGTCCTGTCTGCCCTTAAACCCTTTGTTCTCTTGGCTGAATGCAGTTAATTAGCAACCGTCTCCATAGCAACTGCCTCGTAGTACAAAAACATTGTCTCGTTTTTGCAGTTTAGCTTATCACACTGTTTACCTGAAGGGCTTTTCACTGCGTACAGTCTCATTTGAGTTGGCTACATGCCTGCTCACGGAAGTGAATTGTCAAGATAGAAAAACACCATGGCAGCAAGATGCTGAACAGGGCCCCGTGTGTGGAACCAAAAACATTAAAAAAGTTCTGTGGAAACAAAAGTTGAAGTTTGCCATGATTTATGTCCAGTTTTAAGGCATGTGACTTGCCAGGAATATAGTGCATTTTGAAATACTGCTGTACTTCTGGGCCTGTTTTACAGACTGCCCTCCGTGGTGTTCCCTTGCCTGTAACATACTCTCAAACCCACGACCCTCACAGGCACAGATCTTCATCCAGGGCCATCAGGAAACTTGCCTCCCTCCAAACCTGCGCTCTTTCAGGCAGCTCCAGCTTGTTCTTTAAGAGGATGCTGCTGTACCCTGGTCAGCTGTATCCATCATTGTTGTCCTATTCATTTTCCTTTATATTAGTATAATTTCAAGGGAAATCTGTGAGCGTTGCTTCCACATAATAAATTAGTTAGGAAGGGAAGGGGAAGAGCTATTGTGGTCATATAATACACTGGAGATTTAGATTTATTCATGTCAGTGGTGTTAAAATACCTGCTGTGTACTCATATGACTCAGGCAGTTACAGTAGCCTCAGATTTGTACTAATACGACTTTGTCAGTGTAGGATGACATATTTAAATCATGTTTGAACTTTGGACAGAGGTGTGCCCACATATTCACACACCTCTGTAGAGGCTTACTTGAAGGTGTGAGTGTGTCATAGAAATGACAGGGAAATTCAGCTGGTGTCTCAATCCAGCATTTCTGTCTGGCCTGACACCAGGATGGTACTTGCATGGGAGGCCATGTGAGAAGAACCATTTTCTTGCTTATTAATGCTTGATTTCCTGTGGTTTATTTGTTGTCTTTTTTTTTTTTTTGTTAGTTGGGAGGAGAGTGGATGAGAGGCTGATCTAGACTGGGGTAATTCTCATTTTATCCTGGGCAGACCAGAAACCAGAGCTTGTCATTCAGCCACGCCACCACGCACTGGCCTCCCTTCCCTTTCCCAGTGACAGTGTCAGAAGGCAGAGGGCATTTTCCCTTTTAGCCCCAGGTGGCACGAGGGGCTGCTGCACCTTGATAAAAAGGCTTCACTCAATATGATGTGTTTGAAACAGTCTCTCCATAGATATGAGAAGGTGTTTTGGGCTCTCTCAGGATAAAAAGCAGGAAGTGTGCAAACACTGCCAGTACTGCTGGTGTAGTCCACAATTCCTGCAGAGCTTCTGGCTCACAGAGGGTTATTCTCTGTTCGTGTTAATGTCCCGCTCATACTATTCCACATTCACCATCATTATTAGTAATATTTGAATTATAGCAGTGCTGAAAGTCTGCAGGCAAGATAAAGGCTCCATTGTAGTAGGTCTTGTGCTCACAAGATGAGACAGTCTCTGCCCCAGCTGCTTACGGTCTGTTTTAAGACCAGTAGCGTAACTGGGTTTATCACAGGAATAGCAGAGAGGGAGAGAAAGTGCTCCAGATGACAGGAGACCCATGGTTACTTGGAGTAACTGCTCATGTATGTATCTCAGGGGCTTTGGGTGATGTTTGTTACCCTTGGAGCTGTAGAGTTGAAGGTAAATGAAGTGCTTTTGTTTTTTGCAGAGGGCAGTTGCTGCTGCTCACCTCCGCACCAAGCACCGCGCCACAGGGCAGTGTGAGGGAGCAGGAGGGCTTGGGACGGGAAGGGGAGGTGGGCAGAGCAACCTGTGGAGCTGCCAGACCAAAGGGTGGGTGAGGTTGGCGACAAAAGGGCTGCTGAAGTGGGGGAAAAAATTCAGTGTGATAAATGGCCTCAGTGTTTATCCAGAGCAAGCTGCCTGCACCTCCAGGCTGCCACACGGAGTTACGCAGGCTCTCCCCTGCCATGCCTCTTGGGCACTGACATGGCTGAATCAACAGATGCTTGAAGTCAATCCCCCACTTCCTCCAAGTGTGTAAGATTGTTTGCTTACGTGCACAGATCCTCCACAAACTCTCTTTGTATGGAAACCACAGAGAGTGTCCAAACTGTCAGGGTATTTTCCAGCTTTTAAAAAGGCGCTCAGCATTGTCAGCACCTTTGAATCCACATCTCAGTTCTCCTGAAGCCAGACTCACTAGGTACCCTTAGGGGTCCAGGAATGGAAAACTCTAATGGCCTGAAAAAGCCTGCTAGAACTTGACGTTATTTAATTAGCTTAAAGCAGAGCTTGGCAGATGGCAAAACAGTGGAAAAGACCTCCCTTTATAAAAATATGGGCCACATCCTCAGCTTGTATAAACTGGCAGAGCTCCACTGAAATAGATGTTCAGCTTCTGTCAATTAGCAGGGGAGAGAAAAACTTCTGAAAACAGGAAAAACAGCTGTAAGACCACAGAAATATCAGTGGGGTTCAGGTACAGAAGTTGTTTTTAACACTTTAAAGACTGATCCACTTCCAAAGCAACTGGATCTTTTACAGCCTTGTTTTTGTTGATGTGCGATTCAGAGAAAGAACTTGGCTCTCTTTTCCAAAGCTGCATTAAGTCTGCACATCTTGGAGCAGTGGGACGTACTCTGTGCTGGTTTCTGCAAGTCATTCACTCATGAAAGTGAGACATCAATAATTCATTCTACTAAAGCCAGTCTCTAGAGTTGTGTAAATTCATCTATTATGTGACAACTCTAACCAACTTTAACTAAGTTTTTTCGATGCACAGGACTTTGATTGAAAGTTGTGAGCTCACCTCAATCTTTTCCAGTGAAAATTCTTGCTCAGATGGAACCTCCCATATGTTTAAAAGCTGTTGCATTCTTACATTTTAATGTTTCCCATTAATTGCTTGGATTTTTTTTTGTTTGTTTTTAATTAGAAACATGAAAACAAAGCCTGAACAACAAAGCTGACTGCTCAGTTGCCCCATTTCATGGTATCAACCTGACAGATTCATTAAATCTATAAAAGAATCAGGTCAGAATTGGAAGTGAATTGAACTTGCTGAAAGCAATGCAGTGTTCACAATCTGCTTTCAGACTGGCTTTTCTGTACCTGCTCATTTCTCTTTGTATTAAACCATCTGTGTAATTTTAAGGAGCTACTGCAGGTTAACCCCATACTATAGAATATTGTGAGGCTTCAGAGTTCACTGGCTCCAAGCTGCAGATTAGGTGCAGAAATAAAAGCAGCAAGAAGGAAAGCTAACTTTAAATACAGCAGTGAGAGGGATTTGAGATATTGTTACAGGTTGCTAAACTTGGGCCACGCCAACAGTTGTGAAGTCACGTTTCTGGAGCGGGCGCTGAGCTATGCACGGGCAGCCTGTCCCTGCTCCCACCCACCGGGGCACGTGGTGCTTTGGGCAGGGGGTGAAGGAGGAGAAAGTGGGAGAGAAATTGTGTCTGGTGGCGTGGCACAGCCGGCCATCCCTGCGTGGGTGCAGCCAGGTCGGGCGGTGCTCCAGACTGCCGAGCCGGGTGGCTGCCTTCTTAATTGTTCTCTATTTATTTATGATTTATTTTATAATTTCATATAACCACGTGACATTTCATAAATTCTTCACATTCCATAAATCACGTGATTTGCGGTCAGTTACGATTTCTGTTGCTTTTGATGCTGCCACCTGCAGTGATCATTGCTGCTGGGAGCCTGGGTCTCACCGGGGGCACCTGGGCACCCCATCCCACCACCTCCTCCCCAGTTCCCAGCAGGAATGGGGCCTTGCTGCCCTGCAATGGTGACTGAGGCCCCAGCCACTCCTGCAATCCCTGCCCTCTCCCACCTTATGGACCACCTTTAAGTTGCTTTCTCAGCAGTGGATGTGCACAAGGTGGCCAGTCCAATCCTCAGGAGCTGTGACAAATGTCCAGACCTCAGGCAAAGGCCTGAAATGGATGTCCACAGGTGGTAACTTTGCAGCTTGTGTTGGCATTTGACCCCAGGATAGCCAAGCAAGGAGCCTTTGTCATGCAGACCTGAGAGGGAAAGGTAGGGCACCCCTCTTCTCACCTGCTGGAGGCAGAACTCACCAGGAGCAGAATCCAGCTGTGTGCCTCTAGCAGGCTAAGCTGGCTTCTTCCTTTTTTCCCCTCAAGGAAGATTCATATATCCCTATTAATAAATTACAAACCATAGTAAATGACTTGAGAGCACTATTTAGTGGCTCTAGGGCTCTGCTGTTTATGAAACCATCCATTAAAATAATGTATTTTGCTTGTGTATCCTTGGAATTAGGGAAGGTTTGATGAGAGTCTGAGAGCTGGCATGTGTACAAGCTGGGGAACAGGCACAAGACATTTTTGTGATAAGAGTAATATGACAGCTTGGCCTATAGCATGCCTGTTATTGAAACATCTAAATGACCTGAGAATTCATGGTTAAATGAGTAGACCTTCAGTGCTGTGTGTAATTCCAGGTCTTATTATTTTTGCAGCACTAGACTTCATAATATGCGGCGCAAAATACTTGCAATTGTCAAATTGCTTGTGAGAATTGGAAGTTGTACTGAGCAATCGAATGAATTGATGGGCTGGCTACCACAGGCAAAGCTTGATTTCTAAGGTTGTGTAGATTAAACTGTAAAAGATAACCTAAGGTCATAGATATAAAGCCTAATAAGAGCTTTCCTTGTAGAAAATTGTCCTACAGGTTGTTAAGAAGAATGGTGCTGAAATACAGAACAAAACTCTCTGGACAAAAACGTAATAGCAGGTTACACATGAAAAGCCAGATTCACCTGTGCAGCTCCCCGGAGTTTCTCCAGCACAGATGAGGTGAGGCTCTGGCCAGAAAAGCAGCTCCTCTGGGAAATTGCATCATGAAAAATCTGGCCCGTAGCCACCACAGTCAGGAGAGCGCTGACAAGGATTTTTTTGCATATATTCTTACTGTTCTGCTTTGGCAAGTCATAAGTCAGGATTTCACGTTTTCCTGAAAACTGTGAGGGTGGTTTATTTTATTTCACGCATAGAATAATAGTAAAAGACTACTCTCAGGCAAGACTGCATGGCTGTGGAAGGCTGGACTGAGGTGATGGGTTATTTGCAATGGCATTCTGTCCAAATCAGGTTTGTGGGTACAAGGGTGCTGTATGCATGAGCCCGCTCTGCACAATTCAAATCAGAATTTGAATTTGATTTTTGGCACAGTGATCCTGTGTCTGGGTAGCTGCTGCTCTGCTGGAGGTGCCTTCAGGCAGCTGGGACTGAACACCTGTGCCACGCCTGCTTTAGCCAGAATACCCCTGGAGAACCCACATGAAATCAGGGACCTGTTGAAAAGGGAGGCTCAAATTATTTTTTTTCTTGCCAAAGAAGTAATTGTTTCATACAGGAGTGCAAAATTCTGTGCAGGGCTCTGACATGCTGCCTTAAAAATAAAGCCACTGTGCCTGATGAAGAGGGGTGTGCGTGCATGTGTGTCCGTGTGGGCCTGAGCACTCCGTGTGTGTTTGAACATAATGGGGTTTATTAGGAGCTCTGGGAGAAATCAGCCAGGAAGAGGCATGTGACTGGTGAGTTTATTTTACAGCATCGCCCTCCTGGTTCAGAAACTCAAGATACCAAGGCTGTGGTGGAAGCTGAAGTGCTGTGCTGTGGTGGGACAAAAACTGGATCCCTGGATCTGCGAATGGGATGAGCTTTGGGACAAGAGGAGCTGGTACCCAGGGGGATAAATGAAAGCCCAGGGAGAGAGACAGGTTTTTTTGGTCTGAGTTTCCTGCACTGATGTCTCACTTAGAGGGAAAATTCAAGCCTGTGTGTAGAAACAGAGAAATAAAGCAATAGGGAACTGGAGGAGGAAATTTCATGGATTTTGACTTTGTTTCTGTGCTGTAAGCAGAAGGCAGGGAGTGAAATGGCCATGAGAGAAATGTAAAGCATTTGGAGCTTAAGCAATGGAAATTTGGTGCTAGTGTTCTTGACTCCAGGTTGATACTAAACAGACAGAGGGAACTTGTGCATAACACACAGAGTTGCTAGGTAAGGTAACATATGAGTATTTGTAAGCAGTGGAGTCTTCATGTATAAAAACTAAGGTATAATCAGGTTTTTCATGTGCTGTATTTCTCAACACTTTTAATCACAGTTAATATTTGCAATAACAGCTAGATTCAGACCACAAAGGCAATATATATATACAAATTTGCTTAATTCTAGACCTCTAAATCCATTAACAGGCAAGAAGTAAAAAGGAGCTGCCTGACAAAGATGCTCACAGCGCGTTGCTGTGCCACCTCAGTAACCTGAGCTTTGCAAACAACTGCTGCACACAAGGTTGTAGCAGAGGTCATTTCACATCCTAAAAGCCAGCCAGAAAACCTCTAAGAAACTAATGCTAGAGCTGTTCTTGCATACTTTGCTGACCTGCAGTCTATCAAAACTAACCACTGTTGGGGAGCTCCTGGTTTCACTGAAATCTGCAGAATTTGGAGATGTCTTGTGTGTGTGAGAAAACTGAGCGATGTTGGGTGTGTGCTTGGAGGGTGGCACAAGATGGGGGCTTGTTTCTGTAGCTGAGTTTAGTGGAAACTCATCAGTGTCTTTGGTGGCACATGAGCTTCTCCAGCTCCTCCTGACCCCGCTCAAATCAGTGCAAAAACTCTGGACGAGGGGGGGGTGTGAAAGGTGGTCTTCATAGCAAGCTTTTGAAAACTTACAGTAATGTATTCTTTAGCCTTGTTTGTGCTAAGGTCACGTGTAGCAAGAGCTGAGTAGAGCTGAAAGCTTGACAGAGTTTGCCACCCAAGTCTGGATGGTAAATCCACCTGAATTGTCTTGCTCCAGCCCCTACTTGGGCCAGGCTCCCCTTCCATGGGAGCTGCAGAAGGACTGACACGAACAAAGGAACTTTTGCTCATCTTGGGAAAGGAAAGCAAGCAACTTTATTAAAGCTGAAATGTTTGCTTTAACGATAAATTAGTTTACATAATTACTTTGTTGCACAGGTGGGTTTTTCTTTGAATCCCTCCACTTTCTGTAATGTGACCCTGAAGTTCAGTTGAGTTACTTTTGAATAGCTGCTCCCCGAAGAAAGTCTGTCGCTGCCAGTGATGTTGATGAGGTAAAGTGTTCTATCACTTCGCACATTTTTATTAAGCAGTGGGTTGAAAGGCAGCATAATTGGAAAGCCCTGTCATATCTTTGAGAAATGCTTTCTAACATTGCTGTGTTTTGCCCAGCTATGACAGAACCCATTAGAATGACATCTCTTTCAGCTGTCGCCCGCCTGGATCTGCGTGTGCTCCAGGAAAAAGGAGCGTTTCCTCTCCTCCAGGAAGAGGCTGCAGGAGGGGAACACCCTCCGCTGTGGGCTTTGGGTGCTGGGCCACACATGGCAGATCCTGACAGGAGTTTTCTGCTCTGTTTGACAGGAGTTTTCTGCTCTGTTTTCAGTGTTTATTTTCACTTTTTATTCCATAGCTGTGGTGGGAGTAGGAGGCCCTGCCAATTGGTGTTTTTATGCATTTATTTATTCTTTTTTTTTTTTTTATCCAGCACAGCGAGGTTCTGCTCTTGGATTTGCAATGGGGGTGCTACTTAATATTAATAACAATCAGATGGGTGTGTAACAGGTTTCTCAATGCTAACATTCAGCTTAATGCAGCATTTTTCATGAATCATTTCCCCAGCTCCTCTCCCAAGGAGAATTTATGTAGCAGGTTTCTTTTGGCAAATATAGAGGCTGACTGAATTTAAATGTAGGCATTATTTGAAAGTATAGTGCCAGCTGCAAGACCCTATTGTGTAAAAATTATAATGGGTAGTTAGAAGAACGTTATTTTCATCTCAAAATTATTAATTTTAAAACTCCTAATAGTATTTATTTGTCACTTTTGGGGGAAGTCAGACAGAAACCCCACAGTTTCTCCCCTGTGCAGTCAATTTCTTACGGTAAAGAGCTTTTCACATGAGAAGAAACACATTTGGATACACTTACAAAAAAAACCAGGGTAAGTCTAAAAATACTAATCATCAGAGACTGGATTTAATAAATGAAAAGGGTTGGTTAAAAATTAAAATTGATTTTGTCCCTTTAATTGTAAGCAAAAAGTACAGCGCGAAATGCCATTGTAACTGGATTTGACAGTAAATTCAGCTCTGGATCAGACCTCACATGGCATGAAGTAAAACAGACATATTACTCTGACTAATTTTGCATTGTAATAATTATTTAATGCTTACAATGAAGCCTTGTCCTTAGGGTTTTATGCTTTAGCTGTTTTGTACCCACGCCTTGTAGTTATTAAGTACAGACAAAGCTGCCATTTTTTCAAATGGCATAATGTATATCAGTGTGTGTCAATGAAAAACATCAGAAATAGACATTTTCTGGTAGAAGTAGCTGTGTGAAATCTGGAACAGTTTATCCAGCTTTGGAAGTTTCTTTAAGCAGTGCATAAGCCATAAATTGACTTCTATAAGTACAAATGGCTGTCATTTCAAAAATTTACAGATCTTAATTTTTACAGAAGTAGAATTTGCTCCATTTGTGTTCTGTCAAATGCTTTCAGTTAATTCCAAGCTTCTTCTCATATTAATGAACTAATTTCACCCTATTGGTAAATTTTAATGTTTGTAATGATTGTCTTGGTTTTATTAAACTACTGTAAATGCATATATTTTGCATGTCAGTACAAGAGAGTTTTCTTGATTCTGTGATTATTTGGTTTTAGCCACCTTTCACAAATCGGTAATGAACAGCTTAATGCAGTATTGAAATAGAATTTTGAGTGTTTGGGGTGGGGTTTTTTATGTCAGGACAGCAGGACTAGATCTAAACCCCCTGGTGGATCCTGGTGATTGTGTAACAGGATAAGTAGCAAGTCTGGTCACAATAAATGTGTAAAAGTTCAGAAGTCTTAATGCTCAAGGCAGGCATTGATAGTACAACTGTAGTTCTCTGGGCCCTGACTGGGGGCCTGAACGTTTGATGGACAAGCTCATTTTGATCTGAATAATTCCATTTGAAGTTGAGGTCAGAATCATTCCTTCCTGAGGGTGGGAGGAGGCACGTGGGACCTTCACAGTAATAATGCAGGGAAAATCATATGCCCATGTGAAATAACGTCATGGGCTGTTTCTTGCCCTTGGGCAGTAAGTCCTTACCCTTGGAAAAGAGCCAGATGCTCACATCATGTAAATCAGTGTGATTTTCACTGGCATGCATGAGTGTGTGCCCACTTACACCACAGGAGGATGTAAGTTGTTGGTTTTTTGGGGTTTTTTTCTGAAGCTCCCTCTTGTTGTGTTTCTTGAATATCATCTGAGTGCCGACCCTGTCAAATACTTGAATTATTGAATATCAAAAGGCTTCTCCATCTCAGAGGGCAGCTGGGAGAGTCAAGGGTAGTTAGGCTGTTGTGAGACCCATGTGTGGATGTGATTTGGACGTGCAGAACAAATACTTATGACCTTTCCTGTACTAACTTCTTGCAATTAGGAAAGCTCACTGACTCAGGAAGTTTAGCACTGTGTTTGGCCAATATTTAATAGTTATGAATGAATTACAGATGGTCATGCAAAAGTAGAATTAATTTGAGGAAAATCTGCTTTCACAAATATATGTAAGGTGGCAGTAATATGAAAAAAAACCAAAAAACCATCTCACAGCCTGTCAGTGATTTATTTATTTTTCTAGCATTAGTATTAAAACTAACTCAGTGAACTGGGTTGAAAGAGGAAAATCCCCAGATGTTATTTAAAAACACCAGTTCTAAGATCATATATGCGGCATGTTTTTATGAAGTTCACAAAAGAAATCTATGCATTGACCTCTTCCCTGGGGGGTTACCCCTCTGTATGTTCTGTTTAAAATGTTCCTGTGTACTCATCCCACGCTCACCGATTTTAATGCAACATTACCGTGGAGGTGAGTCCTTAATTTTAACTGTTCAATTTTCGGATCAGATTAGGAATCCTTAGCTAATTATAAGGGCCCTGTAATACTTTTCTGCTCAAGAAACTCTTAATAGGAGTGGCTGCTCTGACAGATTGTCATTAATCTGTCAATAATGAGATTTTTCCCTGTTATGCTCGGTTGTAAGCTCTTTGGGGAAAGGATCATCTCCGTGCTTAGCGCAGTGGGGCTCTGCTCCAAGGTGGGGCCGCGCGCTCCCGCTCCCGTCCGCACCACTCCCGTAAAAAATCGTGCTTGACGTGAAGTAAGGTGTCAGGGTTTGAGACAAATTTGGAGGAAAATATCCTCTGATAGAAGGCAGGTTACAACCGCCCCTCCCCCACCAGGTTCGGGAAAGAAATATTCCTCAGAGGAATGTGAAAAGGGAGGAAAAAACTATTTATTTAACAAACACGCAGGAAAGGAATAATAATGCTAAATAATAAAATCTCTCGCTTTGGAGAGAACCTGGTAAATTCCAAGTCCTTTTGTGGCTGCGGCTCTCTCCTCTTTGAAGCTGGGTCGGCGTGGGGGTCCCCCCTCCCCGGGCCTCGATGGAAAGTTCTCCCAGATGATGCTTTGGTGTTGTTGCACAGTTCCAGAAGAAAAGAAGAAGAACAAGAAGCTAAAGTCCAAAGAGAGAAAAAAAAACCTCTCTGTCTCTCTCCGGAGAAAACAGAGCCGAAAGCTTGCTAAAAAACAAGAAGGATGCTTCCTCCACTCTCCTCGCCACAGCCGAAAGACGCAGAGGAGGAGCAGTGACCTTGGAGCACAGACTGCTTTGAAAAGTTCGCTCGGTTTTTTCCTCTCCCCCCTCTCAGGCTCAGTTTAAAGGCACAGAAAAGCATAGGGCTCATGTCTGGACATAGGGCCTGTCGATAGGGGATACACATCATAAAGTCACCCCAAGACATAAGGCGAAGGGAGTTCTTTGTGCGAGGAAGATCATTCTTTAAAGCTGGGACAGCCAGCTAAAATGCTGGAATGTTTTCTCCTGGAGGGGACTGGCCATTTTCCCTGCTGGGGTACTGCAGGCCGGCGGCACAGAGGGGCACGGACAGCAGCACCGGGAGCGGGGCTATTTCCAGGGCCACGATGGCGATGGTTGAGTTTCCTCCTCTCCCCAGCACGGCAGCCGAGCTCGGAGCAAGGCAGATTTTTCTGGCTGGCGGATGCCTGCCCAGAAGGGTGATCACTCTGCACCAGGCAGCTGTTCCCCCGCGCCCCCAAAGCCCCCACACGTTGCCCAGCGCTCCCGCAGCGACGCGCTGGAAAGCTGAGAGTGGGGTGGCCTCCCACAGCCCCAGGAACCTGAAGATGCCTGTGGAAGAGCAGCCAGCCTGGAGCACTAAAAGGAGGTAGAGCCCCATCCCTGAGCCCGGGAGCACACAGGCTTTAAAAGGAGATGGTTGGAAAAGGGGTAATACGGCTTTAAACGGAAGGAGGGTTGGTTTGGGTTAGCTGCAAAGCAAAAGTTCTTCACAATGAGGCGGTAAAACACTGGAATAGATTGCCTGGAGAGGCTGTAGATGTCCCATCCCTGCAGACATTTAAGGCCAGGTTGGACAGGGCTCTGAGCAATCTAATCTGGTTTAAAACATCCCTTACTGCAGAGGGGTTGGACTAGATGAGCTTTGAAGGTCCCCTCCAGCCTAAACTATTCTCTGATTCTCGTACAGAGCTGTGGCTTAGGCCCAGCACAGGAGCACAGTGAGTTTGGGAGGCAAGACAGGGTCCAAGAGCGCTCACTGAAATGGGGAGAGCTGACAGTCAGGGTTAGGAATCCATTAGCAGCCAGCATTATGTCATGTCTGCCTTACTGCTGCCAGGCCAGGTTGCTGTTAGAAAATAACTTAGAAGTTCAGAAAAGTTTAAAAAAAAAAAAACAAAAAAAACCAACCCCCAAAATAAAAACAAAAACCACAAAGAAAACCCCCAACAGTTGGGCTCATTTGCAGTCACAAAGAAAGATATATTTGCTTTAAATTACACAAAGATTAAAAGTGCTGATAGTGGAAAAAAAATCTTACCTATGGCACTTTCAGTTAGCTGAGAAAGTTCAGCCAGCGATTAAACTGCTGAGAGGGAGGGGAGCACAGATTGCATTTCAAAGGAAAATTCAAGCAATGCATTAACGATTATTAATGTGTGTTATTGTTAAAATAATCATATTTATTATGGTCTAGCCTAGGGAGAACCAGCAAAAATGGAAGTCTTGTTCCAGAGACTGCAGAAACATGCACACAGTAGGTGGTCCCTGGCCCGAAGAGCTTGCAGTCTAAATAGTTGTAGATGGAGTGGATAGAGCCCCAGCCCAGCTCAGGAGAGAACAGCAAGAAATGCTGTGGGTTTGCATCTGCCCTGCAAGGGCCTGGATAATGTCTCTTGCTCCGTTCTTCTTCCAGTGTTTGCTATAAATATGTGAGGGCTTCTGTATGATCCTGACTGGAAAACAAGCAAACACCCAGATGTGAGGAGTAGAGAATTATTGATGTATTGCTGGTATTGGCTCTCACAGACGTAGCGGAGGCCAAGGATGGGAGACAGGATAACGTGATTGCTGCTGCAGAGTGAGCCGCAGGCTTGGTTCCTCACTGCCTTGCCTGAATAGCAGAAGAATTTTGCACCCCCTTGCACAGATAGAAACATCCCCCATGATTAAAAGCAGCAGCTGTTTATTTGCCACTCAAATATTTTTAATTGTGTTCTGCCTATTTTAATCAGCCTGCTCTGCTTGGACGCTTGTGTCCACGAATGCTTGGTGTAGTAAAGGGTTACAGATGCCCTCAGGAAGTGATACTGATTTCCTAGGTGGAAACTGGTTGGAAAAGCAACCAGACAAAACCAAACCAAACTGGAATTAGGGCCGTCTTCCCTGTGCATCCAGCCATGCCTGCCGTTACAAGCAGCTGGTTTTGCCTTGTCTTACAAACTGATATTTCTAAATGTGTATTCCCCCAGTGCTCTTTGTTATGCAATCAGGATCACTGACCCCTAATAAAGAGTAAATGTGGTGGAAGAGGTGCTGAACAGCTTGGCTGGAGGTGAATCCCTGTGACGCTCTCAGTCTGTGCTCACCGGGAGAGGTTTGCTGGGACAGCTGTGCTGGCGAGCCCTCCACAGGGAATGCAGGGTGTTCTGGCCAAAGAGGCCATTGGCCATCACCTGATGCTTGTACTTCACACAAGATGTATCTGCTGTAGGGCTTTTTAGGAAATTCGCTTTTTGCTAGTATTTATGGCTTCATTAGATCCCATTTTGAGTCTAGTTTAGTTATGCAAAGTTGAGGTTTCTCTCTCCCCTGCCATGGTCCCTACCCCAGTCGCCCTTGATCCACTGCCAGGGCTTCACAGTGGCTGGCCAAGCTAACCTGGAAGCGGAGAGGATGTGTCAGCATGGCACAAAAAGTATAAAATTTGCAAGCAGGGAGCTCCTTGCTCCGGGGTGTGCTCCTGTGGCAGCCCAGTTCCAGCTGACTGTTAGGGCAGCCCTGTGAGCGTGAGGCCAAGAACATCACTGGTGACACAGCAGTGCAGGAAACGTGCAGCAGGGAGGTCTGGTGGCTCCTGTGTGAGGAATAAATACCAGTCCCACACGCTCTGAGAGGGCTGGGGCTTAGGAAATCCTGGTTTTCATTGTGCTTTGGTGGTGAGGGGCTGCCCTACCTGCAGAGGGATGTAGCTGTGCTGGCTGGGGCATTGTGCAAGAAAGTGGGGAG
This sequence comes from Edolisoma coerulescens, assembly GCA_013397115.1. Lineage (NCBI taxonomy): Eukaryota > Metazoa > Chordata > Aves > Passeriformes > Campephagidae > Edolisoma > Edolisoma coerulescens. The sequence continues at coordinate 718,498 of VWZW01000738.1, read as the reverse complement.
GCTCTTCCAGCCTCCCTAGCTGGTGAGGAGGGGAGGAAAACCAGCCCTGTACCTCCTGCCTCCTCTTTTGTGCAGCAATTGCACTATAGAGAGCAGAGGCCCCTTATGCTGCTTGTCTTCTTTGACTTACAATTCAGCCAGCTCTAATTATTAAAAAATAAACAAGCCTGTAACTGCTTAAGAGCCTTAAATCCCCTAAATGACAGGGAAATAGCCCCTGAACACCACCGAAATAGTCTCTTCTATGTCTGCCTATCCTGGCAGCAGATACAAATCATCATTAGTGGGTCACTCTGACACAGATCCCTTAATGTAAGTGCTACATTACATTAACAAGCGAGTCAACAATAATATTAGCAATAAATGAGAAATTAAATTCCTAGTCATTCATCCCTTTGGGTTTCCCAGTGTGTCTCTTGTGTTTTTCTTGTTTTGATCCTAAGCATTTCGAAACAAGAAGTGTCTTTATTTTGTGTCTTGTGGCGTGATCCCAGTCCATTAAAATGGATGACAGTACTGCTGTTGACTTCAGTTAGCAATTACTGTAGGAAGGAGCACATGGTGTGATTCAGAAATTAATAATAACCATATACACTAATTTTAAGGAGGGGATATAAAATTGAACTTTCCTGCTGAACTGATTTTAATTCAAACTGGTTTTTTTCCAATGGTTTTTCCAAGGAAAACAGATAAAAAACTAATTTGCGTTAAATTGGAATACTTTTACTTTTCTGAACCAAGAGTGGTAGTGAGGGAGTCACCACTGCTAAGCAACAATAAAAAATAATGTTTGTACACACTAAGAAAACTATAAATGAGGAAGACTCTCAAGCAGAACTGGAGGTTTTGGCTGCTAATTTTAATGGAAGATGGCTAGACCCTCAAATGGCTCCACAGCCGAAATATTTAAATTGCTTTGTCTGTGTTTCCTGTTGCTAGATGCAGACTGGAGCATTGTTTTGTTTGTTTTGTTCAGATTGCAGCAGTAGCTTAGTTCCAGTATGTGATGGAAAATTGCTTATTGGACTCTCCTGATCAGAAAGCACTGATTATGGGATTTTAACTGTAGTGCTTTTATGATGAAGACTATTAAAGACTGAACCAAAAACCACAACCTCATTACTTTCAGAATTAATGCTCAGAGTAAACCTGCCTTGTTCCTGAAAGGTTAGTCTCCAGTGCATTAATTCCTTCGTTCCTTCTTGGCAGACGTATTCACCGAATTGCACTGGTGGTCTGAGCATTTCTAATTTCACCGCTTCTTCACCCAAAGTGGGCCTGCAGAACCTTGTAGCTACAGCTGGGACAGATTGCATGCAATCAATTATGGAACATTAAGTATTGCAAAATATAACAAGGCAAGAAAGGGGAACACTCAGTGCTGAGCTCTCCCCTGGCACGTGGCTGTAATTAAACGTGTATAAACCTTTCTGAAAGGGCAGAGGGGTGCTCAGCCCTGCAGTGAGGGCTGGGGACAGGGGTGCTACTGGACACTCGCAGCACTGCTGGGGTGTAGCTGGGTGCTCCCTCTCCCTGCACTGCCGGGGTTTGGCTCGCTGGGAGCCAGTGGGACACAGCTCCCTTCCCACCCTGTTCTGCGCACATCCAGGAGCTCGTGAGAATGGTTCTGTCCCCCAGTCCCCAAAGACAGTTCTGCTTAATTATTTGTCATTTGGGATGGCTGCTTTGTTACTGGATGCATCTGTGTTCTCACTGATTGGAAGTACCACCCTTATTTATGGCTGGATGAGTGCTGGTGTGCACTCGGGATGAAGTGCCTGCAGTGGCTTCCTGGGGTGGGGAGCCTTGAGAGCCTCCTTCCCCCTCCCTGCAGAGCTTTGGAGATGGGCTACAGGGTGCTCAGGCATGGCTGAGCACCTTCTCCCATCAAGTCAGTAAAACTGACTCAGAATTAACAGAAACGGGGTATTAAATGTGGGGAGCTGCTGACTGAGGCAGAATAGGAGTTCTTCAGTTTTCAAGGGACTACGTGAAATCAAATGCTAAAAATCTTACCATGTTCCTCCATTGTGGAGTTTGAGGATTTTGTTTGGATTGTTTTCTTTCATCTGACTTTCTCTCAGTATAAATTTCTTTTTTGCAGCTTCCTTAGATATACAAACAGTCTAAATAATGTAAAACAAATATTTGTAAACTCTAGATATGTAGATTGTGTCTTATTTATTCTCCGCAGCCTTTCTCCCAAGGAGCTGTTATCCTATGTATTTGCCCACAATATATAGACTCAATCTTAATTTTTTTAATATTTTCCATAACTCCAGCATTCACTTAGGAGTATCATACTAGCTTTTCAACTAGTAGAATCCATCTAAAAGCCTTTGGTAAAATCCTGATAACTCTGTGTCTTCTACTTCTAGCACTGCTGTTGCAGTGAGGTCAGCATAACATTTTCCCTGTGGGTCATAGCTTGCTGACCAGTGTGGAAATTTATGAATTGCTGAGATTGTGATGTCAGTTAGTAATAAATTCAAGCAAGTGTGAAATTTTCATTCTTTCAATCATAAAGAAAATTCAACTGAAATTGTTGCAGTTTATGATACAGAAAGTTAGGTAGGACTAGATGAAGCAGTAAAATGGTTAAATCCATAGGAATATATTGGCTTTGTCTCTTGTCCAGTGGTTCCATCTTCATGGGTGATCCTTTGCAACAGCAGCCTCAAGCCTTCCATTATGGGCATGTCATGCAATTTATCACCCAGGTTTGTAGCTTTTTGTTTCAGTACAATTGCTGATCCACTCTGGCCTTGCTTAAATTTACTGACTGTTCCTTACAGCTGTTCCAAGTTTTCCATGAGTCATAAAATATTGCACATAGGTCAGCTACTGTGAGAAAATATTTGATGTTTGTTAGTATTTGCCCTAAGAGCGCAGGCAGGATGTCTCTCAGGGGTTTGGCCATACCCTCCACGCTGTGTCTGGGGGGTCAGAGCCAGTTCAGCCACGAACCCCGTGGTCCTTGGGTTTGCCTCCCATCCTCTACCAGGGAAGCGTGGCTCAGGTCTGCAACGCTGAACCACGCTTGGGCACACGCGTGTGAGTTGCAGCATGGGAAGTGAGCGTCAGATTGTGTGCCAGTGGTTTCGAATATATGCAGGGAATTCCTGAGCAGTTACTCGTACGGCGGAGGGCACTTTGAGTCAAACTTGTTTTGTCCCCTCAACTCCCGTTTGGCTGTTTGCTGAAGCCCTGAACAGCAGTGTTACTCAGCATGTGGTCTGTGCGTGTCTGGCAGTCCATAAAACTTCAAAAGATATTGTGAGAGGACTACACATTTCAAAACCTGAAACAGTCCAGTCCATGCTAATGTTCCCATACTTGCAAGTAAACAAAACAAAAAAAAAAGTGAAGAAATAAAAGTGGCAAGTGATTATTTGATTTTTAGCCTTAAATTAAGTGATAGAAATTAGAATCTTTGTGGCAGCACTGCAGAATTTTTTTTTGAGAAGCCTGGCTTTTCATTGGTGCTGCAGGACGGAGGGTTGGCTGTGTCTGGAAGCCCTGGCTTTTCCTTGGGGCTGCAGGATGGAGGGTTGGCTGTGTCTGGAAGCCCTGGCTTTTCCTTGGGGCTGCAGGATGGAGGGCTGGCTGTGTCTGGAAGCCGGGGCAGCCCTGCATGCTCTGTGCACTTCAGTTCCTTCACTCAAAAAGGAGAACAGCAGACCTGGATAAGATTCAAAGAGCGTAGCAAGGAGGATCAAAGAATTTTCCTGAGAACAGCTTCAGCACAAGCAGTGACTCAGTGGACTGCACCTCTTGGGTCCAGGAGTGGTGACTCATGGGAGATGGGGCTGAAATCTGTAGAGCTGAGATGCACAGAGAAGGTGAATGAGGAGCAGCTGCTCACTGCTTCTTCTGCAAGTGTAAGGTTTAGGTGAGAGGCTCAAAACAAACAAAAGGCACCAGCTCTGGGGACAAGCTCTAGTGCAGCTGTGAATCCTTTTGAAAGGTACAGTGGAAGCTGTATGTTTACATAGGGTCAGAAAGCAAAAATTCCCTGTTGTATCCAGAGGCACTGCTTCTGACTCAGGACACGGTTGAGCTGCAACTTATTTGAATTTGGGAGAACTCTCTTGAGCTGTCCCTGCATTTACCCTCTGTTGGTAAGGGGTGAGATGCTGCCCTCACTGGGCTTTGGTCAGGCCTGGCACCTCATCTCACGTGTCTGGGACCATTTTGCTCTTCAATGCTCTTGTACAACAGGGGTCTCCTTGCTTTTCTGTTCCTGATCACCCCGCTGTTTGTCTTCCTTCGGGATCCTCTCCTTTCCCAGTTCTGTTCTCCCAGCCCATACATCCTCTATTTGTTAGAGATGAGAGAGGGTGGTGACGGGGCACGTTCCCTGTCCTTGGAGGCTGTGGAGTGTTTTAGAGGAAATTCAGTTTTTTCACAGAGAAGCAGCACACTGTATAGATGTCAATAGGGCTCTGGCAGTGTTTGAATTGCTTTGATTTGCTTGCCCCTATGTGTGCCAAAATTTATATGAAAAGAGGGAAATACTGGTTACTTTATGTGGCACAGCTGTTGGGTTGCTCTTACCTCTCTGCTGTGCCTTTCACCAGCCCATTACATCTACCTGTAGTCTCTGATTTTCTGTGCTAAGCCAGCTCTTTGAGAAACTGTGCTTTCAAACAGCCAGTACCATGGAACTGACGCTTCAAAGCGACTGCAAATGTTGCAAATAAAAAATAATATTATAGCTATGTAATTATAATTTGATACTTAATTCCTCATAAGAGTGCCTTTGGGTCAACCTGAGAATGTGCTGTGATTCGAGCAGTTCATTTTGCAGCTGCTGTGTCATCAGGAGCTTTTGTGATTATGTGTACAGTGAAAGGAAACACAACCACAGAACAAACTGGTGATTATTGTATATACTAATTTATGCCTTCTATTTACAGTAGACTGGCTGCAGTATTGATCTGAGCCTTTCCAAACCAGTTGTTTTGGGCTCAGTTTTGCCTTTTTTGCTCAGAATACCCTCAAGACCATTCATATGAATGACAGTATGTGCAACCAAAAGCAGAATTACCTCAGGCCTCTGAAGAGAGGTGCTGTATATCACACGTTCTGGTGGCTCCTCAGGTAGCTGAAGCACTGAAAATAGGATTGTCTCCCAGTACTCTAAGCTCTCTTTTTCATCACAGTGATCACTGCATGTCACAGGGAGGAGGTGGTGCTCATCTGAAAGAACTCCCCACTGCAGAAAAGAGAACGGGTTTGTATCACAGAAAAAGTAAGGGAAGCCAGAAGGATGTGATGATCCAGAGTCACAGCACGTGAGCTGCCTTCCCATGGTGAGGGGCTGGTTGCCCAGCAGAGATACCACAGAGCCAGGCTGGCAGCACAGCCTCAGCTCAGCACCACGACGAGAACGGGGGCAAAGTCACGGTGCTGGAGCGAGTCCCTGAGCAAAGACTTGACTTCAGTCTCTGCTGCAGGTCTGTTAGAGTAAGTGCAGCAATTGTGGCTGGAGCAGGGCCTTTCAGGGGCTGTTTTGGGATTGAACCTATGTTTCTCTATGTAGAAGTTCAGTTTCATCCCCATAAATTCATAAAGAGGCTTTTGAGGACTGGCCTGTTGCATTTGTGGGGCAAGAAAGGATAATGGGACCTGTCAAAAAAGGCATTGTTGCCTCCTCGAAATGGTGGTTGCTGCTCAGCAAAAGCTCAGCACGATAAAAGCAGCCCTAGCAAATCAAAGATCTGCAGGGAACATGTCTGCAAACACAGTCATAAAATTTGCTGTAATGGTTCTTGGAAAACATGCTTGTCTGTTTTCTCTTACTTTTCACCTGACATTGGCTCTCACAGCAGCTGTGAGGTGGCAAAATTTCATCTGTCTTGAAAATTAGAATGTGCTTTGCTGTGACTTGCAATTGATCTGATTAGCTAAGTACGTTTGGGGTTTATAATTAAATTTGAAAAGCTGTGTTGTTCAGTGAATGGTATTGCCCCTCTAATTATGGATTATGGAAGTCACCTCTTCTGTATAAGCATAAAATCTGCATGAGTCCAAAAGTGGTTGGACTCATATTTCCATGAATAACCCAGGCAGATAATTTCATTGCCTTAGATAGAATTGGAATAGGTTTCATTGATGTACTCCTGTCTAACCTAAGAATATAATATTTATTATGCTAAGCCTAAATCACTCAGGCTGTACACAACTGTCTTGCAGTACATCATAAACACGATGCAGCAATTCAACATCTTCATCAAAATCATGTGCAACTCATTTGTTTAAATCTGGCACTGCCTTGGGAATAAAATAAGAATTAACCAGCCTTTGTATACTGAGTGCCTTTGTTCATGAACTAAAGTATACAGGGTTCAGAGTCAGTTATGTGGGAGCACGAATAACTTCTCAACTGATTTCAAAGCTACAGCATTTTGGATGCAGTAGGTTCCACTTTGACCTTGCATGCTAGATTTTAATTGTAAATAACCAGATACATTTTTATGAATATTCTAATTAAATGTTAGACATAAAATTGATCACCAGATGGTTGTGTTTAGTTTTTTTATTGTTACGTAGCTGCAATGGTTTTCCTGGTTCTGGAGTCTTTTCTGAGTGATGATCAGGACTACTGAGGTGCTTCATTTTAGCTAACAGCAGCACCACATCCAAGCAAAATATTAAAAGATTATGGTAAAATGCCAATCTCTGCTTTATAGCACTATGGGAGAGAAATTCTAGTTAAGGAAGAGTGTACAGAATTGTGATTCTGCTTTTCAAAGCAAGTAATTTTAGAAAGAAAATATTTAAATCTTTTTACTTGAGTGTATTTTTTTACATGGCAGAAATATACTGGTAACACAATGAAAACAATGGTAATAATAATAGTAAATATGAGGAATAATTGGTTCTGTGTAGCAGCAAGCTTGAGAATCTTGCCTTTATTTTCTTTGCAGATGCTCTTCTGGGTGTGAGTGTGGAGACCTATTTGCTGGTTATTGTTTTCAGAGGAGCCTCTGGGGGTTAAGCAGGGAGGCAAGGGAAGGGAAAACACAGGTTCCCTATTTTGTGACCAAACTGTCACTAAGTCCTTTGAATTCAGTGAACTCAAACCAATGTGAAATCAGGTGCGACATGTAAATATTCCCGCCGGTGATCTGATCCTCAAACCCTGCCTTTATTCTGAATGTAACTGTGTGCAAGAATTTTACTGAATTGGATCATGACATTGCTGGCAGCTGCAGGAGAAGTCACTCATTTCTGGGGCAGGGATAACTGGGAGCCAGAGGTAAAATCCTGTCATGAAGTCTGTGGGGACTCCTGGCCAGATATTGCTTCTTTGGGTGTCACATTCATGGGCTACTGGTTTGTTATCGTCTTTATGATTTGCTCAGTTTATCCAGCCAAGACCTGAAAATTAAATTCTAGCTTGACCAAAACCATAGCTCCTGTTTATCTGCTAGAGAACTGCTGGTTCCCTACTAAACTGTATTCATGGGGATTATAAATTATGTGTCCAAAATCTGTGAAATCCAGTAATACTGTGAGATCTGATAGACACACACAAACTGCAGTTTTACATCAATATGACTTTGTTACTGTGTTTGGTGATATTGCTCCATATTTAAACCAGAAGAACTCGTATGAGAAGCTTGATGACTGTGTGTAAAGTGGCTTGGAATTATTTTCCTGCTGTATGTTTTTTCCTTAGATTTTCAGAGTTTTCAATATGGTTTCTCAAACACAAAATAAATATATACTTGAAATATCTTTTCATATTATTATTTCTGGAGAAAAAAATAACATTTCAAAGAGATCATGAGCCTTGTGTTTTTAGGCTTATTTAGTATACAGCTTTATATAGTTTGTTCTTGATTAACAGTGAGTTCTGTTGTGTTTGAGATCCAAGAGCAGTGTTTGAATTCCGTGTTTGCAGAATGGGCTCTGACATAAAATTTCTCCCTTTTATCATTAGTGGAATTGATTGATGTCTTTGCTTAGCAGAAAGATTGCCACATGGATACAAAGACAGCACATCTCTTGCTCTGCTTGAAGTGCATGCCATGCCATTTTGCTTTTAAGCACGCGGTTCAGAAGAGATGAAAAGGGAGAGCCCCTGCATCCGTCACCTCGGCTGAGCACAGCAGAGGTGTTCTCCTTGTGTTCCTCTGGCACACGACTCGCCAGGAACTTTCATACAGACCCAGTGTCAGAGTTCCCTCCAGCCTGGGGAGTTTTACTGGGTCAGAACTAGAAAGGCTGTGAGATAAATCACGCTGTAAGAGAAAACAAATGGAGGCACTGAGTGGTCTATCAGTTTCAGTCTGAAAAGGTTGACTTGGTTCACTCCGGTTCTGTGGAAACCACAACTCAGGGGCTGTTACAGAGGAAGTTAATGAAGATAGTTTCTAGATGGGGAAAAAAAAAAACCAACCACTTTGTAAAGAGGAAGATCTGTTTCGGTGTGCAGGGAGAGGAGACGTTTCAGCAGGTGTGCGAGCTGGTGGCAGAGGATGGACCAGCCGCGCTCCTGCAGTGTCTCAGCAGCTCCGTGGATGGCAGAGAAAAATGTTAACAATACTTAAAGCCAGTTTGCTATCCTGCTGCCAATATATCCTACAGCTGGACATGCAGGCACTGGAATTATGCATCGTGGGTCCCGTGGCGTCTGGCGGGAACAATCGCGGCGCTTGTTGGGCGGCGGGCGCGCTGTCAGACAGCGGAGTCTTTTAGCGCGGTCAGCTGAGCTGCGTGTCCCTCCGCGCTTTATGCGCCTCGCTTTATACTCGCACATACAGAGGACGATGGAATCAATTAGCTCCTTGTCTTGCAAACGGGGCCCAGCTTTCCAGAAGAGCTGCAAGGGTGTGTCTGAGAGCCAGACAAGCTGGAGATTTCTCTTGGGCAGCTCGTGGGCTGGTTTCAAGTTACTCCATATTTCATTGTCTCCTATTTGCTGAACCTTGGTTTCAAGCGATTGCGCTGGTTCGCTGCTCTTCTTAAAGGCACAGGTTCTTGCAGCTCCCCAGGCCAACACGAGGAAGTACATGTTCTCTGTATCCTCCGTAAAGCCTGGGAATGGTTTCACCTGAGGGTGTGTACAGGGAGCCAGAAACCTGTTGGTATTGACACACAGTGCATAGGTACAGGGGCCAGGCAAGGAAAAAAATCCATTGGTTGTGTGTCTTGGATGAAAGGATTTCTCTTTCCTGTGTTATTTTTCAAAGAATAACTGTATCATTACTCTAATGAGTTCTTTCTCTTTTTTTTTTCTTTGTAATTAATGCGGGCCAATTCAGTAGGAAGCACTTGGATGTTCTGTGTTCCCTCTGTTTTATTGTCTGACACTGATGGTGTGTCTGCCTGCTCTGGACCTGCTCTCCTGTGGTGTGGAGCATATCCCCCATGTTGTGCTAAATGCATTTCAAGAGAAAGGTCTCCTTGATAAATGTGTTGCACAAATCAGACAAAGCTGCAGTGAGTTGGACACTGACAATAGATTATCTGGGCCAACCCCAAAATAGTGAAATCCATTTTGATTTGATTTTTTTTCATTATTTCATTTTACTTGGCACCATTTTATTCCTGTGAAAAGGCTGAAAAATGAGAAATATCTCCTACTTCATCTGCAGCATCTAATGTAAAGATTTAAGAGGGTTTGCAGTTTCTTGAAGTTCAAGTGCTCTTTGTTTTGGCTTGTATCGGTGAAGACTGCTACTGTTATTTAAAAGCAGCAGCTAGCGAGTTGCTGGTAGTAACTTTCTGTACCAGTGAACTCACAGGTTGACCATATGCAGCAAAGGATCATTTCCCTGCTCTGTGTTTTGAGGGCCTTGGGGTCCTTTGGATGAAATTGCTTCAGTCAGATGAACCATTTTTCCAATGTTGTAAATATTGTTATCTTCACAATTAAAGAACAGATAATATTGAAAAGATAGTCTCTATGCCAAGCAATTGTGAAAGAGGAGCTTCACCTGCCTCTTCACTTGTCTGTACCCATGAGCTGAAGACAATTCAAAGAATTCCTATACCAGCCCAACACACAGAGAGCTGTACTCGTGTTTGAAGCATAGGTGCCTTCTTCAGGCATATTTCAAGACTGATTTGTTGAGTTTCCTCTTTTTAATTAACCATCAGGGCTTTCTTTTTGTTTTCCTAATAAATATTGCTGTAGTTTTCTAGCATGAAAAATGGTTCATGTTTTTGATCTGTTTGAAATAATGGACTTAAAGCATTGGTTGGACTTAAAACACCATGGAAATAGCTTTCCCTGAGATCACGTGTTTTTTCCCCAGGTACAATAGCATTACTTGCCAGTTTTCTGCTTGCAAATCCCAGAGATTTTACTGTGCCCTCTCTAAGGTGTCATTTGAAGGGCATGCCTCCTTCACTCAAAATAAGGTTTATTTTCCAAGCCCTGATTGTCAGGGTGGCTGGAGGCATCTCTTTGTAAAACAATACAAAGATGTCACAGTTCATTTTTACACCTTTGTGTTAAAAGTAAAGAATATGATGCCAATGCTTTAGGTCCTGCTACAGGCATCTTTAAACCCAGCAGTGACAAATGAAATCAATTTGTGTAAGGTAGCTTTTTCTTTTTTATTTAATTGGTAAAGGATCACTTGATGATCCAAATGTTCTCCTGCATGAAACAGAATAAATGTGAAGTTGTACCAAGGACGTCAGGCTGCATTCCTGGTGAGACTTTTCTAAAGCAATCAAGGTTTCTTCTGCTTCTTGCACTAATCGTTAATAACTATGCTGTTGTCACAGCTCGAAAACTTTCCTATTGACACTTCAATCATTTTTAAAGATCCTGAATGTTTGGCATGTACTAAAGTAACCTTTTGCACTCTATTAAAATTTAAGAACTGCTAGATTTTTAGTGAATGCCCAAGCAACTGGATCATGAAAGCATTACCTTGTGCCAAGGGCATGATGCAGAGCACTGATTCCTTTTTAACAAATGATAAGAAGTTTGACTTTTCATTTACACATTCTGCCAATTGCTAACAAGTTTCCATCTTGTTCAAACACTGAATTGATCCTAAGAAATTGAAAATATTGATTTAACCCTCTGCCTGATTTGTGCTGTGGGCACCTGCTAGTACAGTCTTAGCACATTACAATTGCTTGGCCGTAATTCCTCAGGGGACCACTAATAACTACCACATTTGTCTTTTCATCTTCTGAAATTATGCTAGCAGTTGTCCAAGTCAATTGTGATTCATTTGATACTGCTCTCCTTCAAGACATATTGCAACCAAATAGACTTGCTCACCAGTAATATATCTGATGACATAGTTAGTTCTAGTTAATTGACAGAATGATTCAGGCTTTTATGGATGGCATTAATTGGTCCCTGGTGTCCATGCAATAATTGACCAGACAGTGTAGGCTACATTAGCTTCTCATCCAGTCAGAACAGTGGTAAGATGAGGTAAATGTGGTACAAATGATAAAATGGCTATATTTTAAATCAAACATTTATAAACTATAGAAGTGGGAGATTGTGGCATCAGGAGGGTCTGAATAATGGGAATACATAAATGTCCACATTCGAGGGTTGCGTTTTCTTTTTTTTCCTCCCCACCCAATTAACACATGTGGTAAGTCACATTTAGATGCCTTAATCGACACTGTTTGAATCGTGGTTTAATGTGTAAAGCAAAGTAGATGGAAGGGCTGCTCGTGGTGGTTCAGCTTCTCTGTGTTTATGTCGTAGAATTTTAAGCCTGGTGTTAAGTGTTAGAAGGAAGTTAGAGGTAGGGCAGCCCCTCGCATTTACGGAACGTTTTTATTTTATTTTTGCCTCCCAGAAAAGAAGATAACTTGTGGAATTATTTTTACATATACCAGGTGTCCAAGAAATGCAAAGCCTGTGCTTAAATTAAAAGTGTAATTTGTTAGAAAAAATGAGATAAACAAGAAAAGAGACGTCAAAACAATACTAACTTGCCACAGCTCCTCTTGAAGAGTAATCATTCAGTGATTTATCACCTACTTTTCTTACTCTCTGTTCTGTGTAAGAAAACCACAAAGACAAGCAAGGAGGGTCTGCTGGGTGTGGCTCACGTTTAAAGGAATGTAACTGAGAAAAGACACAGAATCAGGGAATATTTTTGAGTTGAAAGGGACCTGTAAGGATCATGGAGTCGAACTCCCAGCTCATCACAGGACTACCCAAAAAAAGAGCTGAAGCAAAGCACAGTACTGGTGTTGCAGGGGGGTTCAGTTTGGGCTGGTTCAGGGATATTTGTCTTGCAGGTCTATCACACAGTTCATGGTGTACCTGTCACCTGGGGCTCTGCTTACAGGCGTAGGTTTTTAGGTCATACAGAAAGAAAATACCAAATATACATCTAGTGGGGGGAAAAAAAGGAATTGGTCAAAGGTTCCTCCTCTCAGTATATTTTCTAGTGCATTGCCAATTTCGTTTTCAGTGCCTTAACATGGGACATTCTTTGGAGTTTGTTTTAAATGTGGAAGGTATTTTCTTGCTTAAAATTTAAACTTTGTTTTGTTAAGATCATTCCTCTCTGTATAGTCTCACAAAAATTTTTTAAAAATCCGTTCCTCTTCTGTGTCTATGCAACTCAGATGTCTTCCCTGCCCCTGCAGACTGCAGCACTTTTGCCTGTGCCCACGAGGCAGCCCCTGGCCCCCTGTGCTGCTCTCCCACCCCATTTATCAGCCCCTTTCATTCCACCTGCAGCGGGTACGTGAGTGCAGTGTCGTGCCAGAGCTGGCCCACAAACCTCCCCACATCCCACAGCCCTCTGGATTACAGCCCTCTGAAGCACGGGAGAGGCACTTGTGTGGGGATTTGTAGGAAATGAGGATGTCAATAACAGGTAGGCTGAGCTGCTCTGGGAATAGTGTCCACCCGAAATGCAGAGATTGCTGTATTAATAAAGAATGCCAGCCACCATCAGCTTTGATCACTTCATTCACTTGCTACACCCCTTTTCACTGCCCTATCCCTTTTGCTTAAATCTTTCCAAATTGCAGAGTTGTCACAACATCGATCATGCATTCCTTCAGCGTCGCGCTCTTGGTGGGTACTGCCAAGAACAAACAATAAAGCCAGTCGTTGCCCTGCTTTAATTTTTATGAATTGTTGAATGTCCTGAGCTCCCACTGATTTCAGTCTTCTAATGGGAATTGAGGGCATTCAGGGATTGCTGGGAAACTCGGTCTTTACACCATGTACATGCTGATTGCAATGTCTCCACTTCCTTGTAACTTCTTCACAAATCAATCTTTCCAATCTACTAGTAATTTACTGCTCTCCCAGATGCCTTCAGCATGCTGGTATGGTTTTTTTTTTTTTTGGAATTGATACCTGCATTTGTGGTGCAGGTTGAGTGGGTTGATACAGGAAAATGGGGAAATCTTGAGCCAAAAAAGTCTTCTGGGAATGCATCCTTTTCTCATGAAATGGGTCCATTTCTCTGTTCTTACAGACCGAGCCGCATTCGGATGAGGCTGTTCCTAGATGAAGTGGTGTAGTTTCTTTGTTCCTGAAAAAAGCATTGGGTGTTTATAGATGGGACCATTCCTGCCTGGCTCAGTGGGTGTGTCTGCCTTGCTGGATGTGGGCGTGTGCCATCCTTCGGTTCAGTGTGATCTTCTCAGGCAGACAAGAGGTGCTGTGTTTCCTACAGGTCACATTAAGATTATGATCCTTCAAAACACTGATTTTGTGCAAAGGGATGTTATTTCTGGGTAAAGAACCCTGCCCACAGGTTAGGTCAAATTTAATGTGATCTGTTATTGGAGGTATTGGATTTTATGTTGTAGAAAGCAATGCTGAACTTTCAGGCCAATGATTTCTGCTGAGACCAGTATTGAATGCTGGCTGGTTTTATTTCCCACATTTTAGGAAAAAGACAAGACATTTATATGAAAGAAACCAGAACTTTTTATAAAGTGTATTTTATGACAGCAATTAAAATTAAGCTACATTTAAAATCAAGGTTTTCATTTTTCATGCACCTTAAGATGTCACTGATAACAACTTCAATGAAACCTTTCACATACTAAGGAATGCAATTGACTTTAAGAAGGCTTAAGCACAGGGATTATGTTTGCCTAATTTATATAATTTGCACTGGTTTAAAGCTTCTCAAATTAGAATAAATTATAAAAGTTAATATAACAATGCAATTTACTAATTCCTAAAGCCAGGTAAACATTTATTTTACCTTATAAAGTCAACAATTTTACCAACTCACATCTTTTCACCCATAAACATTTTGACATTGTAAAATATTGGTAATTTCTACTTAATCCCAAACTCTTTTAAGCCCAAGTTTACTAAGATATATGTATTGAGTATGAACCATCAGCTGTATAAAAGAACAGATGTAGGAACTGGGACTGAATTTGTTATTTTTGTCCACTAATGTCTCCAGCATAAAGAGATTTATTGCAGGTTTCTGTTATCTCCTCTGTTCAAGCACAGCCGTGGAACTACAAGCTTAAAAGAGGAAAACTCCTTGATCCACTTTGGTCCCTGTTGTTCTTTTCCTATGATCTTTACTGCTTACCACAGGGATGGAGGATCTAGATGGCTGAGATTAATTTTCTGAGCCCACTGTTTGCATTCATGTTCAAATGCCATAAGCAGCTGGGCTTTAGATTCAAATTTGAATGCAACAGTGAAACAGGACTTTCTTGCTTGAATTTTTCTTTTGCCTGCAGCTCCAAAGTGGTCCACAAGTGTCTGCCTGCCTGTTCTCCCCAGTCACTCCTGCAAATCCCTTACTTAACGTTAACTGGAGAGGTGATGCTCCTTAGGAAACGTCTTTAGAAACTTCTTGAAAACAGGAAGGAGGGCAGATGGGAGAGAGACCCAACAAGTAGTTGACCCAGAGGTCTTCTTTTGGGGGTCTTGCTTGGGAATATAGAGAAAGAAAACTGACTGAGATCTGATTTCTGTAGAGAATCGCTTTCTCAGATGCACAAGTCAAAGGATTTCCAGTGCTCGGAGAATCAACAAATAATTCAGGCATAAAAGTTTGTGATCTAATTTTTATAGCTGCTGAGTATATTTAGCTCATGTTCACTTTTCAATGACCTTACTTATGCACACAGAAATGTCTGTCATCTTCACTTTTTTTTTTTAATCTGGAGAATAAAAAGGAGCCTTTTGTCCAGGTAAGAATGGGAAAAGATGCAAATAAAAGCCTTCTGGAATGGCAGATGTTACAATAGAAAATAAATGCTAGGATGGAAAGATCTGAGTTACTGAATTTTAAAATCTTTTATAAATTGGCTTACATTTTAATTGAAGTCTTTCATTAATCTAGTGGAAATGAAAAGAAGAAGGAGAAGCCAGGGTGATTGTTTTAAAAGCCCTGTAATGACACTTTTGTTTTCAATCTATGAACTTGTTTTTTTAACAAGATAGGAGTATCAAGCACTGACAGGTGCAGAAGACACTCTGGATGAGTTTCTTTATCTATCAGTGAGTGCCATGAAGTCTCAGGCAGATCAGCAAGGCAATGATCTGCCCTGTGTAGGTTTGAAAAGGGATTTGTCCATATTGACTTGTCCTGAGTTTCTGGAAATAATTGCGTTGGCTGTTTCTGTTTCATCAAACATGCACACTCTGCACTGGAGCCTTCAGCTAGTCCCAGCAGTTGCTGTAGCAGAAATTCAGTTTTTCTGAAGTATTAATGTGGAGTGTGAGAGTTTCTGAGGGACCCTTTTTGTTACTCAGATCTATATTTCTTTCAGAAAATGCTATGTTATAACTTCAAGCCGAGTGTCTGATGTGATTAAGGTGGCTTCAGGGATTTGCTTTAGTGTTTCTAAGAGTGTCCTTTTGATACCTGAGGCTTATGTTGTATAGACCCTCTTTGGGAGGGCCATGAGAAAGGACTGAAGACATGGAAGATGTTGATGGAAGTAAAAAGCCTGTGTCATAAAACAGGCTTCCAGTCAGTTTGGTTGGCACTGTCATGGGGCTCTCCTCAGCCTTCACTCTGCTGAGCCTGCATCAAGCAGGTGCCACTTTGTGCCCGGGGCCCCGTAGGCGAGGG
Organism: Edolisoma coerulescens; assembly: GCA_013397115.1. Classification (NCBI taxonomy): domain Eukaryota; kingdom Metazoa; phylum Chordata; class Aves; order Passeriformes; family Campephagidae; genus Edolisoma; species Edolisoma coerulescens. The sequence goes on along the minus strand of VWZW01000738.1, from coordinate 702,473 downwards.
GAAGTTCTGCAGCTGGAGCGCGGGATTCCAGCATGCCCTCTTGCCTTAACTTTGTTTCACTCTGGGTTTTGAGCAAAACTGTTCTTGCTCCCACTCAGGATCTTGTTGCTGGTGTGTTCGAGATGTGAGACAGGAGGGTCAGCTCTGCTTTGCACCCAACATCTCCCATTTAGTTTTGATTTTCAGCAAAAGACTCAAGTTAACATCATTTAACAAAACACCTACTTTGAGGACAAAGATCAGTGGGGACTACATGGCATCAGCCTTCTGGTATTTCTACCTCTATCCTGTTTTCAGCACCATCGTGCTGGACCTTTGCATAAATTCTGTGGTTCCTCTTTTAAAAACAATTCCAGCATGGAGCCAAACTTCACTGGTAAGATTTTCTAGCTTTAATTCTCCTACCATTCTGCTAGTAAGAGCTGGAGAGGTGATTGATTGCAGGGGATTTGTTTGCACCTATTGCCCCTTGAAAGCCTCACGCCTGAGCGTGCAGCAGTCCCAGACAGCCCTAAGAGAGGTTGTTCTGCTTCAGGCTTGCAGAAGCCTTTGAAAGTCCTTTTGGCTCGGGATTCCCTTCTCTGTAGGTGTGAGGGTGGTCTCCTGTGCAGGCAGCTGTCCCAGCTGCCCACCGGTGTCCATGCAATGGGACAGGTCCCTCCGTTGCCTGCTGGTGTGGCAAGTTTGGTTTATAGGTACAGGAGAAACTTGAACATGTTTTGCCTTTTAGCTTCTTGTGGTAGGTTGACCCTGGCTGGATTCCAGGCACCCACCAAAATCTATCACTCACCTCTGCAGCTGGGCAGGGGAGAGAAAATATAACGAAGGGTTCATGAGTTGACATAAGGACTGAGAGGGATCACTCACCAATTTCTGTCATGGGCAAAACAGGCTCTCATTAGAGATATTAACTGAATTTATTGCTAATGAAATCAGAGCAGAATACTGAGAAGTAAAAGAAGACCTTAAAAACACCTTCCTCGCACCCCTCCCTCCTTCCCAGCTCTACCTCCTCCCCCAGCAGGGCAGGGAGACAGGGAATGGTGGTTATGATCAGTTCATCACATGTTCCTGCTGCTGCTCATGGAGAGGAGTCCTTCCCTGCTCCAGCCTGGGGTCCTTCCCACAGGAGACAGCTCTTCAGGAACTTCTCCCGTGTGAGTGCATCTCACAGCCAACAGTTCTCCCTAAACTGATCCAACGTGGGCTGCAGGGGCACAGCTGCCTCGCCATGGGCTGCCCCAGGGGCTGCAGGGGAATCTCAGCTCTGGTGCCTGGAGAACCTCCAATCCCTTCTGCACTGACCTAGGTGTCTGCAGGGCTGTTCCTCTTACATGTTCTCACCCTGCTCTTGTCTGACTGCAGTTACATCAGTGCAATAACTTTTTTTTCTTCTTATATCTGTTATCTCAGAGGCGTTGCCGCCATCTCTGCTTGGCCCAGCCTTGGCCCGAGGCGTGTCCGTCTCGGAGCCGGCTGGCATTGGCACTGCTGGGCATGAGGAGGCTTCTGGCAGCTCCTCACAGCAGCCACCCCTGCAGTCCCCAAGCTGCCAAAACCTGGCCATGCGAACCCAGCACACTTCTGCGTTCCTCTTAAATCTGTTTTCACGTTCATAGCTGCTCTGGGAAATGTCGTGGCAGCATTTCTTCCCCTGCTTTGCCTGACTTCCAGCAAGTGAAGTGTTACTGTTCAGCAGAGCCGCGTTTCTCACTGACAGGGTGCAGCGTGTACCTCTCACCCTGGGTGCAGCCCAAAGTGCTGCTGTCAACATCAGTGTGATCAGCAGCTGGGCCCCTGGGAGTGCTGCAGTGCCCTCTCCCATCTGGCTTAAAAAGAAAGGAAAGGAGAAGAAAATAACCCAAATCTCTTAAGTCCAGGAAAGGGGGCCACACATGTTTTAATGACAGACACTTTTTAAAGCTTGTTTGCGTTCGGGTGATAATGTACTTTAGTATGGTAGGGGAAATGAGAAACTTCACACATGGCATCTGGAAATCCTTGTGGCTCACTACCCTCCTTGACAGCAATAATGTGGCTGTAAATTTCCCCCAACAGAAAACATATAACTGCATCGGCCATACCAGAAACAACCTTTCATTTTCTTTTAAATGGATGTGTTGTTTTAAATCTCAGCTTTTTAATAGTTTCATATAAACATTTGTGAGCCTCTGAGGTAAGTAAGTATATTTTTACTTCTTGTTCTTATGTCATAGGCTCACAGAATCATTTAGGTTGGAAAAGATCCCTAAGGTCATCGAGTCCAACTGTTAACCTAACACTACCATGTCCACCAGTCCCTATGGAAAATCAGTCTATGGCTTAGTTTAGTGTCTGGAGTGGTGAGTCCTGACATTCATATGCATCTCACAAAGATGAAAGGGGTGTCACTCTTGCAAGCACTCTTGATAAGTCTCTGCAGCACTAATTTATTCTCTTTGTGCACATGTTATAGCTAAGCCTGATGTTGGATGGAGTTTCTTTGCCTGACCCAATGACCATTTCTTTGTCTTTTAGTAGCAAAAACCTCGTGTGTGCTAAAATGTTGATAGTGGTGTGATGGCCAGGTTCAGGATGGATTTGCCAGCTGCCTCAGGGAAAATGCCTTTACAACCAAAACATATAAAGTTTCAAATACAGTGCAGTGCTTCAAAGTTTGTAAAACTAAGAAATTTGGTGCCCTGTGGAGTTGGCAGAAGTTTAGGTACGGTGTAGTAGTCTGTATACTGCCTGTGTTTTAGCAAAGCACAGATTGCTGTTTCTGTGCTTGCAGAGGCAGAAGCTCGGGAAGAGGGATGCTGAGCACATTGCCACTGCTCTGAAATACGCTTTTGCCAAGGGGTGCACCTGGATTCACACCAGGGTTAGAATGTTGAATCGGAATACGGAGTATTTGACACTTTAAAACCTTTTTTCATTTGTTGGTCTCAGCTGCTCACTGATGAAACTCAGGACCTCTTCCTCGCTTGAAACTCTTCTCTCTGTGTCAAAATGCACCCAGCCAGCCACTGGCCAAGGTAGAGGTCAGATGCAGAAATCTTGGTCAGAACTTTGCCCACTAGAGAGTAACACCCCTAAACCAGCCTTCCTGTGGTGTGTGACAGCCTGCACAGGGTTGAGTCTGCACACTATGGACGAGGCAGAAGGGAAGTGCTCTTTCAAGATGAACTCATATGGAATGGAGGGTTATCCTGGAAACAGCCAGGGAAGGGGAAGGATTGGTGTTACTTGTCCTTACTGTTGAAGAAGGGCAGGGGGAGGAGAAGGAGGGAGATAGCAGGAGAGAGCACACCGAAAGAGGGGAGAGAAGAATGCATAAAATGCCAGTGATTAAAAGAAAAATGAAATCATTTTATGCACCAGAGATTACTGATTACCATATCAGCAGGTTAGACTAAACAGATGATAAAGCCTCAGGAGCAAACTGGGACCTCGGTAGGGGCAGAAATCCCTAAGCTGCATTAATAAATGTTGACTGCAGTTCCAGATGTGTGTGTGTATTTAAACTTTGCTCCTCTGCTGCATGAAGCTGCCCTGCTCACAGCTCCTGCCAGTGGCTCTGGTGATGCCAGCTGTGGGGGCTGTGTTGGGACACGAGCCCCCATCCTGGTCCTGATGCCAGCCCTCAGCTCCTGGAAGTGTGGGTGTGGCACTTGGAGACGTGGTTTAGCACGGTGGTGCTGGGTTAATGGGCTCGGTGGTCTCAGAGGTCGTTTCCAGCCTTAATGAATCTGTGGTTCTGTGATGGAACTGAGAAGCAAAGCCCTTCTGCTCCTTGTGAAATGTCCATTGCTGCTGTCAGGGCTAGAAGCCATTGATGTCCGGGGCTGCTTCGTAGGATAACCATAGATGTGGGTGGAGGAGAGGCATCTTTCACGAGTCTTTTTCTCTACGATACGTAGAGAACTGACATCTGTAACAGGCAAAACTGTGAGGGGAGCACAGGGACTCGACAGAGCTGCAGCTGGAAGCCCAGCCTCCTCTTCCAGTCCCATGTCAATGGTACTCAGGCACAAAACAGCCTGTGAAGTTTCTCTCCTGCTGCATCAGGCCTGAAGCAAGTGGGATTAAGAATTACGCGTGAAACTGTGTTTGCACTTCATTACTCATTTATCCAAAACAAACAAAGAAAAGGTTTCCAAATGTGCACTTTTTGAATAAATGTTATGTAAAGCAAAGCCATGAGCTGGGAAGGAAAAGAAAGTAGTGATTTACTATAGAAACAAATAAGTGGTAAAAAGATTATAAATAACTGTGATTTTCTTTCAGTTCTCTGGCATGCCCTACCCCTTGAAATATTTTTCTTTAAAGAGCCCTCCCATCAACCAAAACAACCGCTTTAACTAAAAAAATATGTAACAAAGATTACAAATATTAGGGTTCTAATGCACTTGCTGGCTACACAAAGCAAAATTTTCTTATGATTTTCCAAGATAACCCTGCAGATTTTGAAAGGCATGAATGGGGGTTTTCAATTATAATGAAATCGGCAGCATGGTGTTTACCCTGCTTGGGAGGTACAGTGGGATGCTGGAGCCTGGGGCAGAGGGGCAGGGAGAGCCAGGCAGGCATTTTTCTCTCTGACAAGTGAGTAGGTTATGACAAACACTTCCAAGTTTAAACAAAATGCATTATGGTGCAGTATTATTTGATTACTCAGCTTTTCATTGTTTTATCTCTTAGTTGAACTTCAAAATAAGCAGTGGTGTCTTCTGTTCTTTAACAGCTTGTGGTGTTCTGATACCTGAGTTTATGATGACATTGAGGTTTCTTCTTCTCCCCTTGGACTGGTGTCTTGGGAATCTGTCAGAAGTGCAGCAATGTTGTTGTCCTCCACTTTAGGTCAAACGTCAGTGACCAGTTGGGTTCTGCAGGGAGGCAGGAAAGGGCAGCTGATCTAATGGGAAGGAAGTATGGAGAGGTCTTTCTTTAGGCTGAAAAAAAAGAGTTAAAGGAGTCTCAATTTTAAACGTGTTTTGAGACTGAGTTTGCAAGAAATGACTTACCCTGTAACTCAAGTATGTTGTAGGTCTCTCTTGTGGGTTTGTAATTGGCGCAAAATATTTATTGTACTGTAGCTAGAATGACACTGTTAGCTATAAAATCTCCACAAAATGCTACTTTGTGCTTGTGAAATAACTTGGAAACCAAGGTTGGTGTTGGATGTATCCCAAGCTCTTTCATATGCTGGTCAAACATTTCTCTGCTTGGCCCATCTGGTGTCAGAAGCTGTCATCTAACACAAACCAAGGCCAAATACCCTGGACATAATGAAAATTTAAATACCTTTTTGCACCTGCTGTGAAAATAAAGCATCTTAACTGCATGGGATACAGCCACCAAGTAAGTTGTAAGCTAAACAAACAGTTTTTGCCAAGAGTTGCATAAAATCCCGGTTCAGGGCCTGTAGAGCTGGAAATGAAGGCAGCTCACCAGGACTTCCCTTGCCTGTGGATGCACGGAGCTATATGGCTGCAGGCTCTGGCATTGCCCTGTTTTAGACAACCTCTGGATGTGGCCAGAGCCCCCATCACTGAGCGAGAGAAGTGACCTGCTCTCTTAAAATCTCATTACAGTAAATGCTGAGTTGAGAAATCACGTCACAGTTTTCCTGTTGGTAATGTCCCCTCTGGAAGAAATGTGCCTCCTCAATGCCTGAGCTTTGCTCTCTGCTGGTGCTGCTGGAGGGCATGGTGGGACATATCACTGGTCAGGCTGCTGTTCACTGGTAAAACAGGCAGAGCTCAGTAACGTGTTTGGCAGTACACAGATGTGTGTTTTAAAAAGTGCTGGATTTTCTGGAGGCTCCTGGCTGCCTGCACTTTGGATGTGTGAGCCTTGCAAAGAGCAGGACCTCCACGGTTTCCACAGCCCTGGTCTGACAGACAGACAGATCTTGGTTGCTCCCAGCAGGAGTGAGGGGGAGATGGTCCATGGGTGTTTCTGCATCTGTTTGCCTGCCTGTGTGCGCCGATTTGTCCATCCAGATTTCTCTCAAAGCTGTGTTGTATAAACAGTATAATGCTATTCTGTGAGGCCAGCCTTTCATTAGATCACTTTGTGCAGCCATCTCCGAGTCTTTTAAGTACCAGCACTGTGTGCAATATGAATCTGGTCAAAAGAAACCTGCAGTGATTCAAGCATCTGCCTTTTCCAGTTCTTGAGTCACAGGCTCGTACTCAGAACCTCACTGAAGCATCAATACGCAATTTAATGTAATTTTTTTGGTCTTTTTGATCATCTCTCCCTGAACTCAAACCACTTTTTTGGGGGTATGTGCAGCTTAGAAACATGTAAGCATTAAGGTATACATACAGTTTAAATTGGTTAGAACACCATAGTTGTGTAATGCTCTAATAATAAACATGGGGAGAAAAGGATGCTTTTGTGATAGTTAAAGTGTATTTCTTAAAGAATAAACAATAGGAAGCAAAGCAGCACACAGGATTTCTTCTCCGCAAATAAGCGTTACTTAAACAATCATAATTCCTTTAAAAATGAACTTCATTTTGCCTAAGAGAACAAACAGAACTGAAGCCACCTACTGAGAAATTCTATTTTGCTAATTTTTATCTATTCTAATGCAAATAGTGGTTTTAATCCCCTTAACTCATCCATCATGCATGACAGGTCAGCCAGCCCATTGTCTGTGTATTTGAAGGATTCCTGTCCAAATCAGACTTTCTGTCAGCAGCGTTGGGCAAGAGTCTGCTCCTTTCTGAACTGCCCCTGTCACTGAGAAACTGCAACTACCTCGGAAACCACCCCGGGAACTGCACGTGGAATTTGCACGGGGTCTTTGCAGAGAGGTTACTGACAGTTCCTCTCAGAGCAGGGGGAAAAACCCACAATGTCAGATTAAGGACATCTAGGTTTTTGTATAATCTACTAAACATCTGTAGCTGATCCAGAGATATGGCAAAGGTCAAGTTTGGGGATTTTTTTTTTCTCCTATGGGGATTTCTTTGTATATTCTGAAGCCTAAAAATTGCTGTTTGTTTTGAAACGCATTTTTGGTTGCAGTAAAATACAGTTTATTGTAAGTAGAAAATGATTACTAGGCCCAAAAAAAAAAAAGCCATGTATTTTTGTAGCATTTAAATTTTAATTAAATGGGGCTTAGAGTAAATTGTTAAACCTTCTTTTGTTGAGACAACCGACACTGACAAAATATTAATTAATGAATATTCAGAGAGCTCTCTGGATCCCTCCTCTCTTTTTGAAATACATCCTGCCTGTGTTTTTAAAAAATCAGAAGAAGAAAATTAATAAACATTGCTTATGTGGAATATTTCCCAGCAAGAAGACCTGCCAAACAGAATCCAATGCATTGCATTAATGTCAATGAACACTTTTGAACCAGATGTGTCTATGGGTCTTTTTCATTGTTTTCTCTAAAACTGAAGCTGGGATAAAACCCAAAGATTAAGCCTTGACATGAGGAGAATATCTTTCTGTGCTACTATTAGGTCATTTCCCTTTTGCTGTGTAAATTAAATTGTGGTCTTGATTCAATCTGGGATCATGTTATTGTTGTTGGTTTTAATACAATACACAAAAAGTTCTTTTCTTTGGAAGTATCATTATGATATAACTTCAATGAGTCATTGTAATTGTTCGCTCATTAGCATCCGAAGGGATTATTTCGGTCATTTTGTTTCTGGGATCTTTTCTTTCCCCTCTTGTCTCGGGCAGCCCGGTTAGGGTACGCCTTGAGAGCAGTTAATTTGTGTATAATAATATTTAAGTGACTCATTGTAGCTTAGTGTGTGTCTGCATACACACACACCACTGGGGCAGCCCTTAAAACCCATTTTAGGAACCCTGAGGTCTTTGTCCTCTCCCGGTCCTGTCCTTGCACGGCCACTTCTCTGCATGGCCCTGACCTAAATTCTGAGCCAGACCCTTGGCTCCCAAAGGATTCAGAGCACCAACAAACTCCAGCAGGTCGAAGACACACAGTTAATTTTTTTGGTCCCATCCCATTCCCTGGGGGACTGTGAGACCTGCCTGTGTCCTTGGCCCCAGCCCTCTGACACATACTGCTGCTTAAAGAGGGGGAAAAGAAAAAGAAAAAAAAAAAAAGAAAAGAAAAACAGAAAAATAGGGGGGAAAAAAGAAAAAGAAAAAGAAAAGGTGTAGGGGGGATCAAGGGAGTGTTTGCATTGGCTCACTTGCCAATTAAAAATACATAAGTGAAAGAATTGCCATGAACTTGCCCGAAGGGCTATAATAAATAACATCCTGCATGACTGGTACATAAAGTGTGCTCTATGGTTTTGAGTGAAATGACCATGTTTGTTTTTAGGGTTGTTGGTTGGGGATTTTTTCAGAATTATAACAGTTGGAATTCAAATAGGCTTATGTTTCTGTAATTGTGGTAAACATATTTTAAAAATCACTGTTTGATCAACTGTAAATATTACCAGTTCAGAGGTTAAATGCTGTTGTTGAAGTCACTCAGGGAAATCCAGCAGAAGTGTAAATATGGCAGAAAAAGCTAAACAATATGGCAAAGGAATATTTGCTGACTTAAGAGTGCAGGATCAACACCAATATTTTTCCAGTGATGCTAAACCTCTTGTAACTGCTAAATTGGATTTGTAGTTGAATGAAGTATCAGCTGCTGTTGGACAAGCCCATAAAGGCCGGACGGCTGGCCTTTTGTAGGCAGGGCTTAGAGGACGATTGATATGTTTTAGCACTTTTGGGATTATTGTGATTAGGAGGAAGCCATTCTGAATGATAGAGAAAAGGATGTAAAAAACACAGCCCACAGCTGGTAAGCAGCATGTGTTTGCTATAAGGAGAGGTCATGACTAGTTGATCCTGCTGGTTCAGGCACTGATTGACAGTCAAGAAAACTTGATATTATGAAGCAGACCCTTCTTTTTTCTCCCCCCCTTTTTTTTTTCTCCTAAAGAAGTGATGCTTCTGTTGCATTAAGTCAAAGTGTTCTAAAATCTGGAACATTCACTTGTTGCAAGTTAAATGTTCAGGGACACAGCTGCAAGTTTGGAGTTGTTAAAATATCATGTAGAAATTAGTATTCAACCCATATCGGTGAGAACAGTAAATAGGAGTTACAGAATTAGCTCTGGTGTTTCTGTGTTTGCCTTTTTCATATGTGTTAGTCTTAACAAAAACCCTCTTTGCCATCTAGTAGAAAATTTATGCTAAGTATGAGGAAATTTCAAGTCTGCTGAACTTGTTGACTATTATGTGCCTGGTACATCCAAGATTTTTAGCCAGGAATAATATGTGTAAAAAATATTTTACCAGCCAGAAAACAGCTTTATCATTTTATTTCTGTTAACCACCTGCCTCAGAGGACATGTAGGTTATTTCCTCTTATCTCCGCTATCCACTTGGAAACGTAGAGCTGCTTTTTTTCTCCTTTTTTTTTCTTTCTTTTTTTTTTTTTTTTCTGTGAGCAGCCATCCGAAAGCTCGCAAATGCACATTTAAATAGTTGTATCTCTGACTCTTTTTAGTGGGGCTGTACCTCTTTCAAAATTTGAGTTTAGCATACCACACAGGAAAGAACACAAGCTTGCCAACTCCCGCTGAGCGTTTTTTCAAGCCTGTGAAAAGAATGAATTATTCAGCAGTAAGCATGCTTACAGCTGGCCATTTGGGAGCTTTGATGTGCGAATCAGGCGGTTGCATGAATGCCCTTATTGTCATGTTATGTGTACACAGTGTGTGAATTATTGAAAATAGTGAGGCCTGAGCCTCATCTGGTAGAGATTACAGTGCAGGCATGCTGGGTGAAGGTCTGTAATTGAAAATCCCCAGATGCTGTTTATTTGGCCTCTGTCACGTGGCCCTTCTGCAGAAAGCTTGGCTGAACAAAATGCTGCCCGCCTGGGAAGCGGCGCCCAGCCCCCTCCCAGCCCAGCACAGCCCAGTGTGCCCGCGACTTAAACACCTGCCCATAATATTTTTAAAAGCTTAAATTAGATTTGCCTATAACGTTTAAATAGAGGATGCCTTACTTAGAGGTTTAAACTGCTTAGCCAGTTGTTGACTCGCAGAGCTCTTTTATCTACAAGAGGCTTTTTGTTAGCCAATTTAGCTATAAGGCGTCTTCAGAAAGCGGCGCTGCCGAATTTGAGGCGAGATCTCCCGAAGCCGGATATTCTGCTGGCAGAAAGGAACAGAAAAGTGCTGGGGCTGAGCACCATGACAGCGCTGCTTTTCCTCCACAGGCCGCGAGCTCTGCTGCCCAAGGGCCCCGTGCCCACCTTCTGATGAGGAGAGGGTTCAAACCAGCGCATCCCTGCTGACGGTGTCCATGGTGGGGTGGGATCAGTCACCAGACAAAGAGCTGGGTGCAGCTCATGGGGACTGTCCCAGTAGAGCGCTCACAGCCTGCTTCCTCATCGAGCAAAATTCCCACTAGCTCTCCAGATCTGGCCCCCAGGCACATGGGCAGCGCTGTGCCATCACCAGGCCAAGCAGCAGTGGAGTTTGCCAAAACTGGCTGAAAACAGCTTTGCTATGGGGTAAACATGGCTGTGAGAATGATTTCGGAGATGAAATTGTGCAGCTCTTTCCACAGACTTTGCAGTCAGGATGGGAAATACCTGTTTCGAGCCACAGTCTTGTAGAATTCAAAGAAATTCATAGTATTTGATTGTCTGGAAAAATTGGCTTTTCTACTCGGTCGTTGCTTGAATTATCTGGCTGAGTATGAAAACTTTTTAAAATTAGCTGTTCATTTTCAAGTTGCTAGCCGGCTTTATTTCCCACACTTGCCTATTTTTATCCCATTCGGGTAGTGCCTATTACTGGGAGCTGGGAGGCCAGAGGTCTAATTTGTGTCATTAATGTTCTAAATAAAGACGCTCGCCGGCCTCGTGGCTGCTCAGGGACGTGATGCACCAGCTCCCTGCCCTGTTGCCTGGGTTTGAGCAGTGTTGCCCGTGGCCAGGACATGGGAAAAGGGACACGGTGTGGCTAAGAGCTCCACAGCTCGTGCAGGCCCTGGTAGAGCTGCCTGTGGTGCTCTGTTGGCTCCCCTGAGGCAGAGGTGGTGGTGCCTTTTTTGGCCCAAGGGGTTGCCAGTTACGCCTTCCTCAGTCAGGGGTGGATTTTCACCATTGAGGGCATTGCTGGTGTTGGGTGAGTGGGGACAAACACACCCTTAGCACCAAGGGTGGACCTGGGAGCCTCATGGAGACCTTTGTGGGGGCTGGTGCTTGGCTGCTTTAGGCTGTTTTTGGAAACAGCGTTGGTGGGGGAGGCTCCCTGCACAAGGGCCCTCTGTTAGAGCAACAACTGCCTCCCCCGGCGAGGGACGGTGGGAGCCTCCCCACTTTGCAGCTGCTTCTACTTATTTTGAACAAGAGCAGCAGAAGTGTCAGCTCTCTGCTGCCTGAGAGGTGTCCAGGATCGCCACGCGCTCCCTGTTGAGGGTGATGGCACTCAGGGATGGGGCACTGGTTTGGAAAGGTGGAGGGAGCCTGTGTGCCACGGGGCTGCCCTGGGGGCTCGGCTGTTCCTTGGAGGGGCAACAGTAGAGCTTTGGCCCTCCACAAAGCCCCAGAGGTTTTTAGCATCTACACTGTTTTGTAGCTGAACTCCCTTTTTACTCCGTGCCATGATTAAAAAAGATGTTCCGTTGCACAGAATGCCTCTTCCTCAGCATCAGTCCAGGGAGAATTATAGTTTGCAGTTGCACTGACAACACAGAAGGACATGACAGATAAAGCCTGAATTAGCAGGGAAAAAAGTAGGCTCCAAGCAGCAGCCTATGTAAAATATTTGTTGTGGTCCTCTCCTGATCTTTTCAAGATCCTTGGAAAAGATTCCTGTGCTGTGAAGATGTTTTATCTAACCAGGCACCTCCCCATGCCTCTCTTTGATACCTGAACCAAAACATTCGAAGTAGGACACTGTCATAGTGAATGACAAGGAGAAAGAGCTGAAAATTTACAGTTCATAAATCTGACCTCTTCTCTTCTGCCAGGCAATTTCCCAGATATATATGACAAGGAGACAGAGGGAGGGTGTGTATGGAAAGTATTTCCACAGCTGAGCTCTTCTAGAGAAAACAGATCTATTTATTAATGAGCATTTTTCACCCCAAGGTTTCTAATGGCCAATTAAAGAAGTTCTTGAGCCTCCTTTCAGACTCTTCAGACTCTTCTCATTCCCAAGAACAGGAAAGGGTGTTTTTAGGATTATTAAGCTTTCCTTTCTTTAAAATCCTCTTTGGGCTTTAGTTGATCTGGAGATAAGATCATTCTGTCCCTATCTGTCAGAGTTGGTAAAGACGAGCACCAGTGTTTGGTAGATAACATTTAGGCTGCAAACTTTTCGTTGGGGGCATCTATCTTGTTTATGTCAGGCAGTGCTTCTGTTTGTGTTTATGGCTTTTGGTAGCCCAGGAAAGAATTTATGTCTTTTCAGATTGTTGTGGCCAGGGAGAAGGTATTTAGTGAGGCTTCAGTGTCTCCTGCTCTGGCTAAACCTGATGCATGTGTCTTTACTGTGTTGAAAACTTGATGGTAAGGAAAATATATGTTAGGCTTTTACCTTGGCCTCTTTTTATGGTTCCTTGTGGAGTTCCTTGTCCCTGCAAGTTAAGGCAAATTATCCCACCCTGTTGACTCTTCTGGAGTTAGGCTATGGATAGCATTCAGCTTAAGGGAAGCAATCACTTGCCAGAACTACAATCTTGCTAGTCATAGCCCTGCCCAGATAGATGATGGATAGAGAAACCCCCCTTGAGTGAAGCCAAAGCACTTCATGGATGGACTGGGGCTCAACCAGAGACAGCACTCAAATAATACAGTCTAGACTTTCAGTGCTTGGTGTTCCTAATAAAGATGCTTTTCCTGTCAAGTGGCTGCCTGGGAACCTGAGCTTTCCTTTAAAAATAGCTTTTTAGCTGTCTTGTCTGGGAGGAGAACTGTGAGACCTCAGCTGTGGCCGAGGGCTGCCTTAATGGGCAAGGGGTGGTTGGAGTGACCTGTGCTGTGCCCAAGTATTTGAAACATCTGCAGCACAGACAGAGGGAAAAGAGATGGCCTCACATCCTTTACGCCACCTTACAGCATCACTGGCTTTGCACAGTCACCAGCTGCTGATCAGAACAACCTGACAATCTTTTTGCAGCAAAAAACCCCATTCTGGCTATTAATGTGTGCATATACTTAAACATACGCAAAGCAGGTGCTTTCTGGAGGGGGGGCATTCCCCAGTTAAAGAAAAATGTGCATTTAGAAATATAAAAATGTCCATACCACCTATCACACTGGTGATTGCAGGAACGTGGTGATCTCTGCATCTCACCAGGCCGCAGAGGGCTGCTCTTGCAGGCTTCTGTTTGGGTTGTGAGAAAGAACACAAGAATAGGGAGACACAGAGGTGTAGGATTCCCTGGTTCCACCCCATGAACACAAAGGCACTTGTTCATTGTAAATAGCAACTGTCTTGTGGGCACTACAGGCTGCAGAGCTCCTGTTCAGCCTGAAGACAAGGTCTTTGCATGAAATTAAGTAACTACCTGCTGCTCTGTTTGCATACGGAAATCCCTCATTTGTGTGCAGAAATGTGGCTGGTTTGTGTAACTGTTTGCTCACGCAAAATTTACCTCTTGAAGTTTGTCCTGAGGAGACCTGCTGAGGAGTTACAAGCCAGTGGCATGTTGTGGGAAACGTGGCACACAGTCTGGACCAAAACAAAAACGCAGCTCCCGCTCTGAAGCACGTTGATATTTCATGTTCTGGTATCCATTTAGCAAACATGAAAGAGACAGGAACCGTGAGACATTTGATACAAAGGGTGTAAAATAAGGCTCAGAAGGGGAGGCAGAAGAAAAAAGTCTAGTTTGACTAAATGTCTTCAATCTTTCCGTCAACAAAATGCCCTTCAAACATATGCAGGCTACTTCAAAACTTCCCCATCTCTCCCCACAACATTAAAACTGTAAGGGTTTGAAGCCCTGGCTGATAAAATAATTTTCTGCATTCCCCAGCTGTGTACTCATCCACTTCAGAATAGCTTGGTGGGTGACAAGTTATTTTCTTAACCTCCCCACTTTCAGCTCGCTGCTAAATCAGTTTTCTCATTTTCTACGCACGGGCTGCTTTTCCCCTGTGCTGAATGCAGATAGCTCCGTAGCTTAGGACTCGTTGAGCAAGTGTATTTAAGTTATTACAACTCATGGAGATGTAACATAATATGCAGTGAAAATAAACAGGACACCACATAAAACTTGTGTTATCTTCCATGTCAGCAATACTTAGGAAGGAAATTATTTGGATAGAAAATGTTAGTTTGCATTAGGTAGCATAATGTGTGACTGAAGAAGAGTCAAATAGCCATTTCAGAGACTTGGAAGTATTTCACATTTCCAAGAGAAACACAGCTCTGAATAACAAACCACAGTGTTGATCGGCCCTGCTCCCACAGGAACTTCAGCACTGCAGGGCAGCCACTCTTGTGAGTAGAGCTAAGGGTGTGATTGATAACCTGCTGAACTGGGACAGTGATTTCCATCACTGGAGGAGGCTTTCTGGCAGGAAGGACAGATTTTGCTGTCCTCCTTGCAGAATTAAAACTTGGAGAGAAGCTGTCACATGTGGGTGATTGGCACTTAGGCTCAGGTGGCACAGGACCTGCTCAAGAGCAGCCACTCCTCTCCACAGGGGTCCCGGGGGACAAACACCACCTGGAGCAGTTGGAAGCAAAGCCAGAGGAGCCCAGACCTTGTGTCAGCCCCAGCACGGGAGGTTCTCCAGTGAGAGATCATGCTGGGCACTGCTGCTGGCCGAGGAGGTGCCTCTCTGCCTGCAAACTGCTGCAGGGCTTTGGTGGGGAAACACTGAACTCGTGTCCTCTGCAGAGTTCCTGTGGCACATGCAATGCCTGTCAGGGAGGTGGAAGGGAAATACTGGTGAATAATGAGAAATACTGGCAAATTGTTTGTAAAGGAAAGTGGAGTAGGTGTAAGAAAACATAAACCTGGTATGCGTGGAGCTGGTGTTCAAATGTGGTATTTTGATGGTGTTTCTGGGTGCGATGCTGCTTGTTCCTTACCATGAATTTTTCTTTGTTTCAGGTAGGAATGAATTGATAGCCAGATACATCAAACTTAGAACAGGGAAGACACGGACCAGGAAGCAGGTAAAATAACCCAGTGGGGAAGTATGCATGTCAGTGAATGACAAAACATGGCATTTTTGGCTGCAGTGGCTGTCTGTGCTTCAGCTCTGATGAGATGATGTATTGACTTCACTATTCAGATTAAATACATGCTGCTTAGAGAATATTTAAAACTCCGGGGTTTATGTTGTGGTGGTTTGAGGATTCATTTTTTATTAATCTGTCTGTACATGAAGCTATTATCCCCCCATATTTCATAAAAAAATTCAAAAGCTGAAGCAAAACCATAAAGCATTGTGTCTTATTTCTCTGTATAATATTATAATATAATTATTATTTTGAAATGGTAAATAATGGAACTTCTTAAAAGTTAAGAGAATTTGGCTTTATAATAGAGGCTATGATTCTTGGATATGAGAGGTAAATAAATAAAAATGATCTAGAAGAACTTATCATAATCATGCTCTCAGCTTATGGCCAGTAGTTGCTACAGGATATAAAAATAATTTTAAAATTTCCCTAAGAGCCTTCGGGCTCCTGGTCTTTGACCATGGTAAGATTTCATTCATCCAAGACTCAGAATAAACCTTAAAACTGTCTTAAGTTTTTTTCAGATGATTGCCACATAACCATTAATTTATCTCATATGACTAAATCCTTTGATTTATAATATTCACAGCAATCAGCAGCCTTGCAGAAGGCACATGATCTGTGTAGTTTATGTAGTGGTTACTACACCCTTTTGCTGTTTAAAGATGTTTCACAAATGGCAGAGTCTCCTGGCTTTAACATCAGGCAGGAGATTGCCCTCCTCCCCCTGCATGTGTGTGACAAAGGGAAGGCAGAGGCTTGCACACTTGCACGCTCTGCATGCTCTGCAGTGCAGGGAAAGGTGACACTGGGTCACACAAAGCTGCCAGCGCTCGGATTTGAAGCACTTTGGGTGCTGTTTTCCCCTGGGTGGTGTCCCCTGTCGATTAGGAAGGAAGCATGTGTGCAAGGGATGAAAAAAGGCATCAGAAAGGAAGTGAACTGCAGCACATGGAAAAGGAACAAACCAAAGATTGGCAAAGAAATCACAGACTAAAGACAGAGTCCCCAGTTCTGCTCTGCCTTGCCCGTGCGAGCTCCAGGGGCTGGAAGTCATGCTGGGATCATAAAGTTGCCTCAGGAGTCAAAATGCAGAGCTTGGGGTTAGATGCTTGGCCAGCATGTGCCCAGAAAGCAGGAGGGCTGTGATGGCTACGTGTGGTGATGTCTGCCTCCCTACTTGTACACCCCTCTAGAGCAATTCATACATCACTTTGGACTGAGTGCTTAAAAAAGTGTGTCGCTACTCTGGAGTTTTAACTGAGCGATTAAATGTTACGATTGTGCTTCTTGTATAACCTTTAACACCACTAATATTCCACTGAAAGCAAAACAAATGAACACGTGTGAAAACTCAGTCTAGGTGTTTGACTGCAAAATTGCTCAGTAAGCAGCAGTATAACTTGGAATTATTGCAGACTGGTTCCTGAGCTGCTTCTCGAAGGTGGCCTTCAGAGACTGTGCTCATTGATGCATCATTGTTTGCTTCCCTGCTAAAATACAGGCTTTTTGGTGCTATTGTCACAGAGTAGTCTCACAGGGGGAAGAAATAATAATTTCTCCTTTTCTTTGGCATTGTTCTTTCCCAGACAGGAATTGTAACTGATGTAGGAAAAATGTGCACCACCTGATCTGGTATGTCCTGGGTCAAACGAGAATAGGAGATTTCCCTTTAGTGGTTTTTGCCATCACTGCAGGTTTTAAACCTTCACACAGAAGGCTGAAGGATGCTGAGCACTACCAGGCGATGCTGGGCAGAATCATTAAACCCTCATCAGCAACAGCATGGATTCAGTATGTCCCTGGGTAAATAGGAATGTGAATTTGGGCCCAGACCCTTCCCTGCACAGGTAGCAACTTCTGACCAATAACTGATGTAGTGCAGGACTGGGTTTGCACAAATTTCTGAGCAAAGCAGCCATGGGCCAGACCTGGGCATCACTCAAGCTGATGTCACGTTACTGGTCCCCAGTTACACAAATATTTTGTGGGCAGACTTGATGCTGAGATTACCAGGGAAACCAGCAGGGGTTCAGGGACCTGTGTTGTGCCAGTATTTTATCATTTGTGCCAGAATTTAAAGCATTTCAGTGGAGTCAAAATGCAGCCTGAGTCTCCTCATTGGAGCTGCAGAGCACAATAAATAATGGATAAAATTTCTTGGTGCCAAGTTATGTCTCAAGCCTAGTGGCAAATGGGCAGAGTGGGCATCTGCATCCCCAGCAGATGGGGTAGAAATCCTTTGGGCTCCCCACATGAGAGCTCAGGGCCTGGGCATGGATGGGATCGGTACCAAAGCACGTGGGCTGCGTCCAGCTGTGAACTGTGTCTTCTATCTTGTAGCTGAATGCACAACCTGGTGGGTTACACTTTTTTTTCCTTTCTGTTTTTTTTTTTATTTCCTTAATCAAGTCACTGCAGCGATGACCTGTATTGTTAAGCCTCGGTGCTAAGAGCTTGGTATCTGGCTGGGAATGTGGTATCTTTAACAGCAGAGCTTACTGAAGATGCAAATAACTTCCTCCCCTTGGAAAAGTTTCTTTTTTTTTTTCTTTTTTTTTTTAAAGAAAAAAATAGACATTTAAAATTTGATTTGCTTTTTGTTTTTCTTTTGTTTGTTGTTTTTTTTTTTTTCCCCTATAAACCTGAACAATGTAGGTGTCTAGTCACATACAGGTCTTAGCAAGAAAGAAAGTTCGAGAAATTCAAGCCGCCATTAAGGTACGTTTGGCTTGCCCAGTTGTAGGGGGCTTTTCATCTCCATGGTTACAGGCTTTTCCTTTGTTTCCTCCCTTCCCCTACCCTGCAGGTGTCTAGTCACATTCAGGTTCTTGCCAGAAGGAAATCTCGTGATTTTCATTCCAAGCTGAAGGTATGCGCTTTTCTGCTTTTGGGCTTGTGGTTGCTATGCCTGTCCCTTCCTCCTCCCCGCGGTGATGGGCGAGCGCTGGGGCTGCTGTGCCTGTAACCTCCTTTTCCTGCATGTGGGAGCTGTCTGCGTCTCTTTGTGTTTAATCCCCGGGTTCTGCACTAGCATCCACATTAAAAACGTTGTTTTAACACTGTCCAAATGCCAAGTGAACTCCTCTTTGTAACAGCTCAGCACCTAAACCTGATTTTTAACCCGTTAGTCTGTTTTTTGTTTTACTTTTTAACAGTTGAGTGCTAGGAGTGTATTTAAATACACAGGGGTTTTGCACAGTTGTGTAGATGCTTTTTACCTTTTTTTTTTTTGCTTTTTCCAGAGGGGTAATTGGGGTAATTGTTTTCCATTTCCAAATGTTTTTTGTCAGTGCTTCTGAACTGCCGTCAAGAATATTTAAACCAGATCATTTATTCCAAGTGCCAGAGAGCACAGCTTATCCAGATTGCTCTATGGTGTTTCTAGACTACAATCTAGTATCACCTCAAGTTATGCACTATTTACAAGATTCCCTGAAATTTAATTTTTTTTTAAGTAAATTATTGACATTTAATCTTTGGAGAGCCTCAGTCAGAGTCCTGTTCAGGGAATATTAAGTATGTTTGCTTAATCTGACATGATGAATTGTACATGTCCCCGTTTTCTCTGCCTTCCATAAAATATATTCTAAGGCTAAAAAGAACCTCTTGGAAATGCTTAATAGGGGTTTCTTGGATTGCTTGTTTTTTCAAGTTTTCCAGCAGAGATCTTGAGATTTTTTGGGGTTTTTTCCACACTATTTAAAAGTGGAAGAGGGAATTTTGCAGCTTTTGCTGTCAGTTTTTTGGGGTTTTTTTAGAAAAAGTGAAGGAACTTGTAAATCTTTTACTTCCCTCCTTTTTTTTTTTTTTTGTTTGTTTGTTTGTTAAATGTGAGTGGATTTTTTTCTTTTTCTTCACCCAGATGAGAACAAATCACGTTTTTGTTCTCGCTGGAAAGCATAACGTTTCGGGAAGTGGTTTCCCGGTCCTGAGCGGTGAGCACTGCGGATGCTTACCCCCATCCTTGAACTGCAGCGCAGGAATAACAGCCTGGCTTTGTAACAGGCCTCCCTGACAGAAGCACTGGGTTTTTCATGGGCAGCATGCTGGCAAGCTTGTCTGGCTGTTGGTGGCTGGCTTTTTAGCTGCACTGGCTGAGCAGTTGGGGTTCGTAAAGAACGACTAAGACAACTTAAACGTACTGCTTTTTAACCGAGGGTGCAATAATACAGAGATATGTAGCATTTTAAGCTCAAATTGTCAAGCCTTGATGCCTAAAATTAAGTATGGAAGTAGGTGACCTTACTTTCCGAGGTGCTCAGCACCAGCAGCTCTTGGAGTTTTAGAGGGCTGCAAAAACCAGGAAGCCCACATAGGTACCAAACACAGGCCTAGGAGCCGAACACAATTATTGGATTTACTGTTCTAAAATATTTCCCTTTCTGAATGACCAAAACACCTTAAAATGTGAAGACACTTACAAAGCAAAAAACATTTTTAAGTACTGCACCTGCTGTCTGATTTTTATTGAAGCTTTCCAAAGAAGAAAGAGGTAGCCAAACCCTAAGAATATTTCATCTAGGCTAGATGACATTTGCAGTAAATAGAGATCTGGAATGAATTTTCATTTTAAGGAGTCGCCTGAAGAAGGGAAGTTATTTTGTTTGGACAACCAAATATTTTGTAAGGGCTTCATACCTTGCTGCCCTTTCCCACCTGTCGTGGGCTGCAGCTCCCCCAGTGCTGAGTAGAAAGCGGAGCAGCTGCCATTTCACTGCCAGGAACTGATGGCTTCAGGAAGATTCCCCAGCTCCAGGCCCCGACACCCTGCAGGAGTGTTTGCTTCCCCTCTCTGGGACACCACGGTGGGGACAGAATGCACACAGGTGACAGAGGCTTGCTGGCCGCTGGCCTTGCTGACCTAAGCCGCTCCAGCCCTTCCCCAGTGGGTCTTGCTGGCCGATGGGTCCCAGGCTGCTTGTCCTAGCCCTGCTCCTGAGCCCCCGTGCTGCCCATGGGATTAGCTCCTGCAGGAGCCCTGACACAGCCCCCAGCCTGAAGAGGGCCCAGGAAGGGTGAAGGAGCCAGGCTCTCCCCACCTCCCTCTTCTTTTCCTTGCCAGTGTTGGTCTCAGGGAACCAGGAGCCATGGCATGACAGCTTCTCCCTTGCACTGGTCCTTTCTGGAGAAGGGGCAGCCTCCCGCAGGCCTTTTCCTCCCCACATGGAAGAGATGAAACTTGGATGTAAGAAGGTGCCGTAAGGGAGCTGCCTGATGAAGAAGAGAGCCCTCATTCCTCTTCCCTGCTGCAATTACTCCCTGGAAGTGGTAGAAGCTGCTGGTTTTGAACCTGAGATGGAATTTTGCTTCTCCAGGCATTTTGTTAGTGCTACTGCCCGTTTTTTTGTTATTCCTGTACTGAGCCATCTGTATGGTCCACTGTCACACAGAATCACCCAGAGTCATGGACTAGTTAGGATTGAAAGGGACCTCTGGAGATCTTTAAGTCCAATTCCCCCCTGCTAAAGCAGGTTGCAGAGGACTTCAAAAGCTGCCTGAGAAGGACATCACTGGTGCAAAAGGAAGACAAGGTGGATACATTTCAGCACCTCTGATTGCTCATCGTTTCAACGGGGACCAATTTTGGCAGCAGCCTGAACTGCCCCATCAATATCCTCAGGAAGATGACGGGCTCTTGCTGTCCTGGAGTGGGTGCTGTCTGCATTCCCTGGTGAAGGGGTGACCAAGGAGAAGATAGGACGCACAGTTTTTTACATGAGTGACTTTTTACACGAGCACGTAGTGACAGGACAAGGGGGAATGGCTTCAAACTGAAAGAGAATAGGTTTAAATTAGGAAAAAAATAGTTGCTGTGGGGGTGGCGAGGCACTGGCACAGGTTGTCCAGAGAAGCTGTGAATGCCTCATCCCTGGCAGTGTTCAAGGCCAGGCTGGATGGTGCTCAGAGCAATCTGGTCTAGTGGGAGGTGACACTTTTTAAAAAGTCCCACTAGTAGTGGGGTTGGAACTAGATAATTTTTGCGGTCCTTTCCGACCCAAACCATTCGATGATTCTATGCTTCCCACCCCAGCCAACTCACCCTTTTAGCAGTGAGCTGCCACTGGTAAAACCTGTGATTGGTGGCATCCATGGAAGCAGTTACTACTTAAAAAAAAATCCCACATGCATCTGATGTCAATTTTCTTTTGAGACGTGTCTGATCTGATCTGTCCCATTTGGCCCCAGATCCTGGCCTCTTAGCTTGACCAAGTGTTTATACAAATAACCCTTGTTCCCCAAGTAGCTGCTGAGTTTATTTTGTACCAAGAGATCTCACTGCCTTGGTCTGAAACCTGCTCATGGACAGGACTGGGGCAAATCTTGTGTTTATCTTCTGCAAAAATCCACATGGATGGAAGGATTTCAGAGCTATCTGCACTCATGGCATTGGAAGCTCTCCTAAGAGGCTGAAATCTCACTTGCATGCCATAAAGTCTGCTTGGTCCAGCAAAGCCCCTTTTCTTCAATGAGAAGTGCCTGCAGCCACTGTGGATGGATGGATCCTTAGCCTGCAAGAAAGTGAAGTTTCACCCATAAATGCTATTGCTGCCTTTCAAGACCACCAGTAAAGAATGTCCCCTCAGCCCTTCCAGGGATGTCATACATTTTAATCTCTTTACAGCAGGAAAATACTCCTATTTTAGAGATTTTAATCTTAATATACTGAGGTTATTAAAATCTTCCTGAAGTTAGAGAAATTTAATCTCATGAAAACGGGAAGAGAGGCTGAGATAAAGTTGTCCTTGGAGACAGATCTGAAAGGCGGCTCCTCTTCGTGGCATTTCCTCTCATGCAGAGGCTGGAGGAGGCAAAGCAGAATTTTTACACTCCAGTGTTGTGTTTCTGTGTCAAATACCCCAGTCCACAGTGTCAGATCACAGCATTTCCCACCTTTGCACTGACAGGGGGCCACAGTCACCTCTGTCCATTCAGGACAAAAGATGGATTGGAAGCTGTACATAAACAGAGAGTAAAGGTGTTCACAGCAGGATGTACATCTATCTTAGGCTTTCATATCAGATTTTTTTCATAGTGCAAGATTAATTAGACAGAGACAAAAACCCTCACATTAAAATGCCTACAGTTCACATGTACATGTTTTTAAATCCATTATTCTACATTCCGCATTTAGGGATAAAAAGAAAATATTGTTGTCAATTATAAAATGCTAAAGATAGCTCTATACTTTTTTAAATGAACAATGATAAAAGCCTTGAAAAATTCCCTTTGATGTGAATGGAGTCTTCAGCATTTTGAAATACAATAAGATGGATTAATTGCTACTCATTAGGCAGCAAGTTGGGACAGCTTTGAATGCGCATTCTCTTCTTGGCATTAGCTATTGCCTGGCTGAAATAGCCAGCTTTTGTATTTACTCCTGTCTTCTCTAATAATAAGCAAATTGGAGATCAGGGCTAGAAACACTGAAGTGCTCTCTATCTTTTGTCCAGAACAATTGTATATTGTCATGATTTGTTTATCTTTTTTGAGCTACAGCTAATTATTGTAAAGGTTATTTGAATCAATACGAGATCTGAGCAGAAATAACATCTGCAAAATTGCTTATTAGGAAGCTATTTTATGCTAGTGTTACTGTAACATCCATTTTGTGAGCAAATTGTTGTTTCTTATGTCTTTTTTTTTTTTTCTTACATGAAAAGTTTTGCATTTTAAATACTGGTACAGGTTTTAGGGCTTCTTGAATTAATACTGTTCTGTTGTGCTTACTTTTCCTCATACTGTCTTAGATTTTTTTTTCTCCCAAAGTCATAGATAACATGGTATTCAAAGCCCCATTTATCATTCTAGGATAACAGTTTTTATTTTTTGCTTAAGAACTTTGAACTGATTGATTGAATTATTCTTCTGTTTATGCTGGATTAAAAGAAAGTCAAGCACAAATCCTTTTGTGCTTGTCGTGTAGAACTCTTGTTTCATGCGGGGCTTTTACAGATATTAAGATTTATAATTGGATGATACTGGGGAATTACTATTATCTAATTTAACTATGTATTTTGCATTCCAAAACTAATTGTGAAAAGCAAACCTCAAGGGCCTGATTCATTAAAAGTTGTAGTCTCCTTGCATTAGATGCTTAGAGCTTGTATCTTCCAAAAACAAAGTGTGTGCAACTGCAGCCAGAAGCAGTCGGCTAAAACACCAGACACATCTTGATCTCCACTACAGAGATGATATTTTAGGGATTTAGTGGAACTAGACCAGTTTTCCACTGACTGTACTCTAAATCCACCTTGATAACATTCATTACTAGTTATGTACCATAGTGCAGAAGACTTTTATAAGTGGAGGGGAAGGCAGGAGTTTGAGTGCAGCCTGTTGCTTACTACAGTGTCTTTCCTGGGCAGCAGCAATCCCATCCAAGCTCATAAATTAAGTAGGGTCAAACCAGGTCAGGGCCAGATGGGACCTATCCGAGGAATACCTTAGGCTCTGGCAGGATTTAATGATTCAGTAGGAGATACTGTCCCCCCAAGCCTCTGCTGAACCTCAGCACAGGACAGCAGCACGCTGGGCCAAACTTTTATTTTACTACATCAGTATAAACCACATTGACCTGAAAGAAATTGTTCCAGCTTTACAAAGCAGCACAAGTGAGAGCAAAACCAAACCCCTTCTGTCTTGGACAAGACAGGAAATCAAAATCTTAACTATTTGCAGTCATTAAAAATCCCACAACGTTCCTGTTTTAGAGTAGGGGTGTTAACCCATTTGTCCTGGCCAAATTCCAGCCTGGGTAATTACTGTAATCTGCCTGTTTAAATTACCCCTGCCGTTTTAATTGGATATATTACTTCTCTTGCTGCCTAAACTGTGATGTAATACCATTGTGTGTTATTAATCAGTTACCAAGTTCCATCCCAGAAGTGGCTGCCTCGCAGTGATAGGTAGAGAGACTCATTCCCTCCTGGTTATGAGTGCTCTCTGTTACGGCCTGAAAAACCCCAATGTATACACTTGTTTTTAAGTGGCAGACAAGCTAATATTGCAATCTAAATAAGCAGCTTTAAAATGTGGTTATCCCATTTATTTTTGAAGACCATGAAGTCTGCTTGATTATACAAGTGCAGGCAACCACCTTGCAGCTCTCAAAAAGTACCCGGAGCTGAAGTTGCTCTTTTGCCAATGGGACTCAGGACCTCTTAATTATCTGTATTTTAAATTTGAATTTGATTTCTGTAATGTTTGAATGTAAAGTTACTTTGAGAAAAGCTGATCTTCCCACTGTGCAAAGATTCCTAAGCCTACAAAAGGTGAAACTTATCTTTGATGTGTGTTGGCCTGAGTGTGTTGATGTCCCAGATCAGATTTGTCACCAGTGGGAAACTCTGTGGGGGTTGTTGAAACTCCTCAAAACTAGCCCTATTGCAAGGATTGCCTTTTTGAGCTGTCATTCTAAAAGTTTTTTCTTTTCTCTCCATCCTCCTGAAAATGTAATCAGTCAAAGAGGATGAGATGGATGGCCTCACAAAACACAGATCATTCTCAGGCGAAAAGCAGAAGTTGGTAAGAAGGAAGGCACATCCCATTTCATGTCACAAAAGAAAAGATGTTTTCTCCCTCAAAAAAATCCCTGTCACTGTTCTTAAAATTCAGGCTCATCAGATTCACTGTAATGGTGACTAAGAGCTCCACAGAAGATCTTGAAAGAAATGTAAATCTTCAAAAATTTTTCCTAGTTCATCTGTTAGGGTGGGATTTGTTGCTGTGTTGGGTGTCCAGGCTCCTATTCTAGTCCTTGGATGGCAAAACATTACAGAAGGTAATGCACTTTAGTTGGTTTCAATGCCTCATCAGGCAGAAATAAATACAACTTCTCCTGGAGCTGCACTAACACTAGCCGGGAATTAGCCAGAGACTTCAGAGGGATACAGCAAGGCAAGATGAACAATTTCATAGGCATATAACCCACCTCGGGCTCACACAACTCCCAGGAATGGGCTTCAATATCCTTAAAAAGCTTTTACTTTTAAATTCTCCTTTAGTTTGGATCCATCTAATAGTGGATCCGGAAGAGTCTGGGGACGTGGCAGGGGCACAGGCTCTGGCTGCATCTTCATGTGGTGGCACTGGCATGGCTGGTGGCGGGCAGGAGGCAGTGCAGGAGAGGAGCCCGTAGTGCCCCGGCATGTCTGGAGAATAACAAGGTAGTCACAAAAGCAGCATTCACACAGTTTTGGAGGCTACTAGGACCCAGAGGCACATGTCTCTTCAATAATTTATTTTACACACAGGATATGGATCCCCTGAATGTTGGTTTTTGTTAGGATTCAGCAAGCAATGTGTGAGACTCTCATGGTTTGGCATTTCCAAGCCAGCTCCGCTCACAAAAAAAGGGTGAAAGAGAGAAATCTGGTAGGGCTAGATCTCCATACTGCTTAAGGACATCTCACTCACATCTTTTCATGATGGAGGGTCCTTCTTGCTGGGCAAGAGTGTAGAGGGGCCTGGAGATCTGCATGAATCTCAGGATACTGCCAGTTCTTAGCACCCAGCAAAACATGGTTTTAGCCCCGTGGTCTGCAGACATCCAAAGGCAGCCAGTAAAGCATGCCATGCACAAACCTCCTGTGCACACCCTCCCACCCTGGGGCAGGCAGGGGTGAGAGGCAGGGCTGAGCTCCAGCTCTTAACCAGAGAATTGGTTGTGGTTATATCAGAAAGCGACAAGTTTTGAGAAAGGACCGAGTTTGTCCTCGTGCTGATGGATGTGTCCCCCCAGCACAGGTGAGCCCAGGGTGCTGGAGCTGCTCAGGCAGCCGAGCAGAGGGCTGTCCTTCGGGCTCACATCCTGCAGGGTGCAGAGGGAATGGTGCTGGAGCTGCTCCTGCCCTGCTCCACCTGCTGCTCTCCGGGCTGTGTCCCACAGGGGCTCCTTCCACAGCTCAGGGAAACACACTCAGCAACAATCCCTCATTCAGTATCCACAGCTTTCACACAGGGAACTGGGGCTTGTTTCTCCCCAGGGTTTTGTTGTTATTTTTTTTATCTTTTTTTCCCTCTTTTAATGAATCAGTCCCTGGGTGAAAATAATGCATTTGTTTAAAGCTGATATTTAATGTTGAGCAAACTGCTCTTCCTTTGTCTCTTACTATTTTGTTCATATTTTGCTAAGAGTCTGCTATTCTACACAAGCATTTTAATAAACTGTTTGTTGTTGTATCCAGGTAACAAGCATGGTAAGTATTTTGACTAAACCAAGTATTATGTACCTTAGCTGTGCTTGGCAGAATTTTTTGGCTAGCTTTTCCTGTACTTTCAGCCTGTGCTGTTTCTAAAGGAGCTATTCAAAGGAAGAAACTGCTCACCTATAGTACTACTACATACAAGCTTTAGAGGGAGCATATGTGCAAAGTCATATATCATACATAAGAGCATGCATCTCTTGCCAGCATGCTTGCTACTTTGCTTGTAAAATAAAACCAGAAAAAAAACCCCCAAAACATCCTTGCCTAATACTGCTTGTGTTCCTTCATTCTGAGTGACAAACCTAAATATTGGTACTTATTAATGCAGTACTTCTGGATGAGGAACCCTGCTTTACCAGCGTGTAACAGTCTGTTGTTTACTCATTTTCCCTGACCTGAGACATCCCCCTGGTTAACTCTGTTTCATTAAGAGGCTGTCCCTTTCTATCCTGTGACCATACCTGACTGGCAGTGGCTGGGACTCCAAGCGCTGCTCTAATGCAAGTAACTGATAACAACCCACCTTTTCCTAAACGTGTTCCTGTGTGCTCGAAAAAAGCAGGAATTTTATGGCTGATAGCTTTCTTTGGGAACACTGTAAACCAGTAAAATGCCACAACTGAAAATTTAAAATGTTATTTCCATGTTTGCGACCTAACTTTCGAAATGCTTGTCTTAAAGCTGAATCCAAAATGTCTCTAAGCCCGTAAGCATGAAGAAAACTCTGTCCCTGTTTGCGAGTCAGCCGCAGTTCTGTGTTCTCATTTTACACTGCAATACGAAAGGCAAACTTCTCTTAGATGGAAATGATAGAGCTCAAATCTCAGTGCTCCCTGTCCTGCAGGCAGAGCTGAGCCTCAGCAACACGCCCTGCTTAGTCCAGCCTGATTTAAAATCAGCAGAATTTGCCCAGATAAACAAGTGGGCAGTAGTTTGCTCTCCCAGAGCTTCCTGCGTTTTGGCAGAGCGGACTGTGAGAATTCAGGTCTACCATGCATGTCTGAGAGGAGGTTTTGCCTTGAGGTAGTTAGAGTGTTAGCCTCCATGCTGTATTTTTTTTTTTTTCCCTGCATGGTTTGCTATTTTTGCATTTTCTGTGTGGCTTTTTAAGTTTTTAGTTATGTGCTTGTAGCTGCAGTTATTTAACATCATTTGTTGTGCCAAATGTTTTAAGACTCCGTGTAATTGTCATATTAAAGGATCAGACAGCCAAGGACAAAGCACTCCAGCACATGGCAGCAATGTCATCAGCTCAGATAGTCTCAGCTACTGCTATTCACAACAAGCTGGGCCTGCCAGGAATTCCCCGTCCTACATTTCCTGGGGCACCTGGGGTAAGTCGTTAGCCGAGTCCCAAAAAAATCCCTGTATTCTCTAACAATGTTCAGTAGAAAACTAAGACGGAATGAATGGATTAATGCTTTGACTTGAGTTTGCAAAAGGAATCGTGCTTGTTCAAAAATACCCAAATTCTTTCCAACAAAGTGAACAACTGTGGGCCTGTTTGTTTGTTTTTCCTCTTTCAGTTTTGGCCGGGCATGATTCAAACGGGGCAGCCTGGATCCTCGCAAGAGTAAGTCTGAAAATTCAAGTATGTTTCTATACACAGTGTGAGGGTGGCTTGTACACTCTGTGATATCAGGGAAGCAAGAACTTGCAAATTTTCCCAAAAAGGAGGAAAAGATAGTTTTAGAGAAAGAAAGAGTCTTTACAGCGATGTGAACTCATGTTCAAAAAGTTATAAGGGATCCCAGACCTCAGAACTGAGGCTGAATACCAGATGGGCACCCTCCTTTGTGTCCCTGTAGTTCAGCGTGCCCTGGGTTTCCTGGGAGTCCCAGCAGTGCCCATCCCTGGCTGCTGTGACTCTTGCAGCAGCAGGTCGGGTTTCCCGCTGCATGACCGAGTGCTGCTGAGATCCCGGCTTTAGGATGCTGGGTGTGATTCTCATCCCTTCTATTCCCTCTGTGCTGTCTGTCTGTTAAATATGCTCTGCAAGGAAGAGATATGCTTGTGGGTAAGGGTCATTAGCCACCTATTTTCCTGTGCTGTGTGAGTCTAATGGAATTTCTTGTGGATGGCACTGTGTATGATTTTTGTGTACCTCTTTATTCCAGCGTAAAGCCATTCGTTCAGCAGGCCTATCCTATACAGCCATCAGTCACAGCTCCCATTTCAGGTAATCCTCCCATTTATCCTCGCCCTTAAAAATACTTGAATTTTGTACTGAATGTGATGTATTAGCTTGTGACGTGGGCAGAGCCGTGACTCCAGATCTCATGTTTCCTCCAGCCAAAGGAAACACCAATCCCAGTGTCCAATTATCTGATTATATCTTAGAGAAAATCATTGGGTTTCGGGTTTTTTTAGGTAGGAAGCACTAATACATATGCAAGGAGTTGTGATGTGTGATTTCCAGTCAGCATTCCATATTGTAGGAATTACTGTGAAAAGTGAGTAATAAGATGAATGTTTCTTTTATAATAACTATGTAACAAGAATACACCTTTATTTATTTTAAACTGAGCCTAAAACCCCTTCCAAAATCATATATGTTTAGCCTGAAGTATAAAACTTCTCTATGTATCAGGTTGTTCATAACTCATCATCTCCTGAAGGTCCTGCTTTGCCTGCTACCACTTTGATAAGTACCTAATGTTTATTCTGAATTCCATTGCTCAAATTGATCAAGCCCTTCCCATGGCTACTTCCCTGCTCCTTTTCCCAGGTTCCTTCCATGCATAATTTCAGGAAAGGTCATTATTTCTTTGCAGATGATTTCTCATGTTGCATCTCCCTTGCCAAATGACCCCAATGCTTATGACTCTGTTTGAGCTGCAAGTTTTTGACTCATACCCAGTTCTTTATGATTTTCTAACTTGCTGCTATTTAATGTTTTAAACTAAAGCTATTTTTCTGCATTCATGAGAATGCCTTTTTCTTGACATCCCTAATTTATACCATTATTTTCTAAGACAGGTATTTTCTATTGTCTCCTTTTATTCTTCCATGTTTTCCCTCAGAATAGGAGTATTAGTATTTCTAAATTGGTCAAAACTTGTGCATGAGTTTTTGCCTCATTAGAATTCCTGTTCATGTCTAGCCAGTGACATTTGTAATTCCCTGTTTTGTACAAGCCTCACACCTTTATTGCCTAAATTTGAGGGTTGGGGTCAGGTACCACATTCCCATTATGGGATATAGACACACAGTACCTGTGACCTCTCCCTGCTTCTCAGCCTAGTTCAGGATAATCTCTGTTCTCTCACCTTTGGTGCCCCTCCCCTGCCTTCCTTGTGCCTGTGTCTCTCCCAAGATGAGTTTTGCCTTTGAGCTGCTGCCATTTCCTCTTCCTTTACAGTTTTCTTTCCTTCTCATCTAATTTTCTACAATGAGGACCAGGAGACAGCATTTGTTCCTTCTCTTGAGGTGAATTAGAGAGGGTGGTTAACATCCCTTCTCTATCTAGATCATGTCATTCTCTCTTTATTATCAATTTAAAACCTTTTTTTTTTCTTTTTAGGGTATGATTCAGCTCTCTGCAGTAATTATTTATTATTAGCTGTAGCATAATGATACCTAAAAGCTCCAAAAGAAGTCAAGACCCAATGTGCAAATACGTAGTAAGAGACAGTCCCTGCCTTGGAAACCTTGTACTCTAAATAGGAGAGGGGAATTGAGAGTGGCAGAAGAAACAGGCAAAGAGAGGGATGATTTACTTGTAACGTGTGGCACATTAGGAACCAGAAATGGAGGCCAGTCCTCGTGACTCCCAAGGCAGTAATGTCTCCTGTGACTCTTGATGCCAGTTTCCAAAAAAGGGTCAGCTATAAGTCTAGGTGAAGTCCCTATAAATCTCTGTGATCTAGTATATAATTTAAACAAAAACTCTACAGTGAGTTACAGCCCCAAGGAAACAAAACAGTTGATCTTTTCTTTCCACCATTATTAGATTGCTGGGTTGGGACCTCTTTTTCTACATACTGGTCTGAGTTTTTCCAATTTTAACTCATCCTGAATTAAGTAGTTTCTAAAATTAATATAAATATCCAAGGGCTACATGCATAATTCCCAATTATATTTAATTGAGAAAATATATACTGAGGAAGTGTCAGCTTCTTCATGAGACTGTTTCCTTTATTTCAGGCTTTGAGCCCACATCAGCCCCAGCTCCCTCAGTCCCTGCGTGGCAGGGCCGATCCATTGGTACGACCAAGCTCAGGCTGGTGGAGTTTTCGGCTTTCCTTGAGCAGCAGAGGGATCCTGAGTCAGTAAGTATTTATTGCCCTTGTGTCCACTGATCCTCAGCTTTGCTCCTTTACTCCTGATATTCAGCTTTGCTCCTTTGCTCCCCACCCTCTGGGCATGCCGTGCAGGGTTAAGTCGGATGGAATACACCCGGTGTCTCTGCGTTCACTGCTGCTCTGTGCAATATTCCTTTCACCCTAGGACTGTATTTTCCTTTCTTGCCCTCTTTTTCCCCGTTTGCAGCAGCAAGAGGCCTCTGTGAAAGCAGGCGGGGTTTGCTCTGGCGCCTGTCTCACTGCTGACCTAGTTTAGCAGGTGTACCAAATTGCATTGTGTTCTTGGCAAGAATTCAGTGCTTGAACTCTCAGTTAAAGCCTAATCTATTTCCTAACCAAAACAAAATTAAGGACTTGCACAGAAAGTGTGCATATTGCATATCAGATTTTTTTTTTTTTAAATGAAGTTTTAAATTTTCTTTTGATTTTTAGTCTGCATACTATACCTGCAAGGGTAATTTCTGAAGCTGGCTGATGTTTCATTTACTCCAGTAAGCCTTGAACCTTGACATTAATCACCGTATATTTACCAAGAACATTTGTTGGTAGCCTAGTGCTGATTCTACTGCATCATAAATAAATTAAAAGAACTTCTTTCAGCTCAAACCTGAGAGTTTTTTCTGAGATAATTTCTGAAAAGCAAATACTGTCCTGAATGGATGATATGGACAGGCCATTGTTGTTCAGATTCCTGGTAAAATACAGTAGCCTGGAGAAGAGAGAAGCTATCATTTTCTTTTTATAATCCAGCACTGGAAACCATAGCATTTATGGGCTCTGGCCAGGGGTGTTATCCAAGCAGTGTTTACCCTGCACAATGGGGGTTGGAGACATAGCCCAGAAACCTTACAACAGAGGAATGCTCCTGGCAAAGAAACACCCCAGTGAAGATACACCATATCTCAGCTATTCATATACCAACCACGTGGCAGTGTGTTGGTCTGCCACATGCCACGCTTTGCCAGGCTGAATTAGCTTGGAGGTGCAGGAAATGTTTGGCAGCAGGTACAGTTCTCTCAGCACTTACCTGACTGTTGGGCATTCATGGTTTCCCCAGAATCCCTTTGCCTTCCCACGGTCTCATGGCAATCCTGGCTCTGGTGGGCTTCACCTTAGTGTCCTCCAGACCACTCTGGAACACCTTCTCCATCCCAAGCGCCGAGTTCATCCCGGCAGCAGTTTGTGTTTCCACTGCCGAAGCACAGCATCCAGGTTTTCCCATCAGTCACCCTTATCCATGCTCAGATTTCCCAGCCCTCGGCTGACCCCGTGTAAGGTGTCCTGCTGATTTATGGGCTCTGCCATCTCCAGCCTGCTCCATGCCAGGATGTGTGTGTGTGCCTCCAGGTTACCGGGAAAACAGGATGCGGCCACGTGATGCTCAGCCTTGCTGTCTGTGTGTGAATGAAATCGCCTTTCAGTGCAGTCTGATTGCATGTTTTGCCACTGTGCCACCTAATCATCCCTTTTCCATAGGGTTTTATAACATAAATCTCTGTGCAAAACCCATGGCCTAATATGGTGTAGTGCCTCTGTATCTGTGGGGTTTTATGTAAGAGGGAGCAAACAGGGGCTGAGCAACTGAGTAGCTTTGGCATTGCAGGGAGAGAGTGAAGTTCTGAACAGAAGCATGGCTACCCAGGATGGCCCCACAAGTACTGCAAAGCCTTCTTTGGAGTAAGCTAATATTATTTGGAATTCCTGAGGGTGCAGAGGCCCACTGGATCTTGCAAGAAGACTGCTGAGAAACCCACCTTTTAAACACATTTGTGCGGGAGGTTTACAGGACAAGCAAGGGCATCAAACTACCCAGACTTGTTTTAAAAGAAGCAGTTACTTGTGTGCTGCGACATTGCAAAACTGAGACTCTAGGAAAAGTCAATTGCCAATTTAGTTCATTCTTGCATCCCCACTGCAAGTGCAGTGGGGCAGTGCTCTGTGTGGGGACAGCCTGCAGCATCCAGGCAGATGCCATGGGGAGCCAAAGGATGAGCCCCCATGGCAGTGTGTGGGCATCACTGCCTGGAAAAGGGGAGCCAGGAGAAGGGGAAGTGTTGCTTAGATCCAGTTGACTAAATTTGATTATTTGGCATTGAAAGGGCATTGGAAAAAGCCCCAAGGCAGTGTGACTGATTCCCAAGGCAAAGGGAGAAGGATGTGTGCTGGAGAGGCACTGGGCAGAGGCACTGGCGGGCAGGGACAGCTCTGTGCCTCCTGCCAGCCTTCCCTGTCTCCGATGCACAGACCTCTCCAACAAGCACCAGGAGTTCTCCTCGGAGGTGAGAGCAAACCCCCAACCTCGTGTAGTGCCATTGCAGAGAATGTGAATTCTGTCTGCAGCTTTGCACACCTTTCTTTGTGTGGGTGAGATGGTTTATTGCAGATACAGTTTGCACAGCACAGAAGGGATGGGGTTTTGTTACTTCTCAAATAAAATCAGCGAGGCAGGTGAGGTGTGTGTTTGCACAATGTGCACATGAGGTGTAGGCACGTGCTGTGGTTGCAGCACCTCCTTTGTGCCTTTGCTGACCTCAGAAATGAATGTGTTTATGTGCTGCTGCAGGAGAGATGTGTAGGAGTTCTCATGCATCTTCTGAAAAAGGACAGTTATATATTCATTACATCGCTGACTTTTCACAGAAAATGACATAAAATATTACCTTGATCAAATGTCCTTCCAGCATTTTATTAAAAATGGTGACCCTTCCTCCCTCTCTCCCCCAACACAAAATCAGTCCAGAAAGCCTCATAGTAGTAGGGGCAAACAGATCAATTCCACTTTCAAATGTAAACCTGGAAGTTTAGTGAAAGAGGTTTATTTGGCATGGCATCTGGGGGCAGGACTTGATCCTGGCAGGCCCCTTGCAGTCCCTATTCCTGTAGAGAAATTAGAAATTGAGGTTTGTCAGCCAGGGTGACTCCCAGCGCCTGCAGTGGGGCTGTGCATGAGCACAAAGGTCCACCTGCAGGGAATTCCTGGTAGGAGTGGGGCCTTCAGCATTTCTGTGGCTCTTCCAATGGCTATTGGTGCTTAAAAGTACAAAAGCTGCTCAATGCCAGGCAGGTTTTGTTAGTTTAGAGTGGCCACTCTGGAGGGCTGGAAATCTGCTCCATAGAGTCCTCTCACTTGTGGGTGACTGTTGATCTTTTTCCTCATCTAAACACAAAATTGTTCCATTTACAAAAGAGAAAAATATAGAAAGGAAACAATAAGCAACCCTCACTGTAACTCCGCGTGGCAGAAGATGGTCTGGGGAGCACAAGGTGGCACGGTTGCAGAATATTGGAATACTGAGTCTGCAGCTGAGGACGGGTAAAATTGCTCCTCCTTTTACATGAAAATCGATTCAGTTTACAAATGTCAAGCTGTATTTTCCTTTTGTGGCGTTTTGTGCTTTCGTACGATTCCTAAATGGTGCATAGAAGTTTCCCTCACAGGTCCAAGCACCAGCATTTCAGTTACCTTTGATTATTGCCTGCCCTATATAACTCTATTCTCAGCAGATGAAGCAGTTTATGTGCCCATCTGTTGCTCCCAAGACAGGTTTTCCTTAATGGGGGCTTTCCATTTTTATTGTAGTAGTTCTGTGGAAGTTCAGGACAAATGCTTAAACCAAGTAATCCCATGTTCCCTAACAAATATAAACTGAGCATGCAAGCAGATTACAAAGGATCTAAGCAATTGACTGCTACACAAGGAGGTATAAAATTCAAAGACTATAACTGAAATGAGAATAATTCAAATTTACATACATATATATATATTTTTTTTTTTAAGCTTGATTTTCAATCAGAGAAAAAACCCTATCACCACCCAACAAAAAAAGCCCTTTCTTCTCTTCCTTTTTGAGGTTTCTTGTTCTTGCTGTCACGTTTATTTAAATTGTGAGCACTTCAGACAGCTTTACATTTAAAATATCTATATAGGGCTATAAAGAACCTGGGTGATGGACATTTTCAGTATTAGTCCACCCATCCAAACTGTCAGATTGTGTTAGGTCCAAATTTCAAAATGTATTTTTAAAAGTGGTGAAGAAATAAAACATTCTTTATGTTTTAATTCAAGTTTTATTGTTGTTGTAAAAGGACTTTGTGAGCCCAGGGAGAATTGTGCCTGAGAACCAGAAAGGGAAAGCAATTGCTCAAGGGCCATAAAAACAGCCTGCCATCATTAGCCAAATGCAGTAAAATTCACCAAAGTTAATCAAACCACCTAAGTGATGAAAAATAAATGAGATCTTTTCAAAAGAAGCCCTCCATCCTTGAACAATATCCATTGTTGCAAGGATTGTTTATCCTTTCTGTACTCCCTGTAAACAGTATAAAAAGCAGTTCAGCATTTCACTCACAAGGAAGTCCTTGGTTTAGTGTCTTTGTGATGTGAAAGGACAAGAAAGCAAACTCACATTAGGATGAATGTCTCGGAGCCACAGACTCGGGATTTGAGGTCATTTTAATCTGGAATCAGAAAAAGTTTTGCTAAACACAAGGCTCATTTATTTTGCCGTGCTGGAGAGCTGCATGCTGGCCCTGGGATGCAAATGTCATACTCTGTGAAATGTTCATTTTCGAGTGTCCGTAGTTAGAAGTGCCAAGAAAGCACTTCAAAGAGGTCCAGGATTGACACAGGCTGCAGTCGTGAAGCTGTGGCATGGCAGCAGACTTCCCATCTGGCAGGATTCCCCATGGAAACATGATGGAAACCCCAGGCCAGCTTCCCCAGCCCAGCTGTGCCAGGACATGGACTTTCCAGGGAGCATCCTGGGGTCAGGCCGTGGTCAGGTGTGTTGGGAGACCAGCACCATTTATCCCCCAACGTCAGCCCACGGGTGGAGAGCTGCTGGGGCCTGGCTGTGCTCTCACTGCTGCCTTCATGCAGCTCTCTTCCTTCTCTCAAATCCCACCGCTGCTGGGGAAACTTCCCAGCAAAATGGGAAGTGCAGGGGACACGTGGAGTGGGCTGGCACTGGCGTGGAGTGGGCTGTGGCTGTGAATTCCCCACTCTGCCTGCCCCAAGCACCCGTCCTGGCTCGCCCCAAGGGCTTTGCACCTCCCTGTGCCTCTGCCTCACATCTCCCCAACTCGTCCAGCAGCTTCCCCCAGCCCTACGCCCACCCCAAAACCGCTCGGCCCGGCTGCAGAGCCAGGCTCTCAGAAGTTGGGAAATATCCCCCTGTGTCTGCTCTGCAGAGAGCAGATAATGACGTGCTCACATGTTTATTTGTTCCTCTGCCACATTCAGTGGAGATGTAGATGGCCCTTCTTTGATAAGCAACTATTCAGTAGTTTGTTTTCTTCTGCTGTTGAAATGCGTGGCCCCGTGCCCTGCTCGCTGTGCACTGCCTAACCTCCCTTCCAAATGGAATTAATAATTCCCTCCATTTGCATTTCACAGATGTACTAGTGCAGTCTTTTTAGATGAAGGAGCATTATTACTCACAATTGACAAACCAAGAAGTTCAGGTGCAAAAGAATGAATGGGCCACTGATTTTGAGGGTCCCCTTTGATTTCTCATGAGCCTGATTTTGCAGAATACTTAGCGTTATTGAGAGCTTCCTATAGTCAGGCACAATTTTCCCATCTGAGCACTCAGCACTTCTGGAACTGGGACCAAAGGGTCTTAAATCAGACAGGCCAGAACTGAAAGATGCATCTTCACTGTTGCAGAAAAGCTGATGGAAACGTTGTGTAAACAGCTTGCCCAACCAGCAAGTCCCAGTTTCACACTGGGACTGCTGTGGCACCAGCTGGGAAGTGCTGGTCAACATTAAGGTGTCAGGGAACTGCCCTCCCTCATCACCTACCTCTCCATTTCTGCAACCATGAAGTCGCCCAAAATCCCCTTTTACTTTGCATTTCTGATTCAATCCCTGCACAGATCCAGGCAGGAGTCTGAACGTGTGGAGGTCCATGAGAGACCGGGTTGCCCATGCAGCTGTATCATAGCATACAGCACAGAAAGTTCAATTCACATTGCACAGGAAAGTGTTAAAAACCTTAACAACAGGAGTTGGTACAGACTCCAGTTATAGCTCTCAAATGTCATGTTTATAACTCCCAGTCTGCTTCAGTGGAGGACAACAGCAGCAGGAATTAAATATTCAGTTACTAGTGTTTTGGTAGAAATAAGAAAACTTGTTGGCAGACCAAGTGATTTTCTTACATCAGCAGGAAATTAAAGAGTTTCAGATTTACGAGATACAGCGAGGCAGCCGGGCTGAGGCTGGGCAGGGTGCACACAGACTGCTGATACACCGGTGCCTGGGCTCCAGCCAGCCCACCCCGCCTGGCTCCTGTTCCCCCCAGAAGCACAATCGCTGCTCAGGCAGGTGGCTCCCGGCTGTGTCAGGGGGATTTGGGAGGGTTAAATCACAGCTGGGTGCAGCAGGAGGGTGCAGCACCCTTGCACTCGGGGTGCTGTGCCCGTGAGCAAGATCATTCCCATAGAAACAGCTGCTCCCTCCCAGGGCACCTGCCTTCCACCTTGCTCAGCATCTACATCACCCTGTGGGTGGGGAGCCATTCACCCCCCCACGTGCTGGTCTGTATGGTTGTGTCAGAATATGAGTGCAAAATTGGTGAGGAGCTGTTACAAATACATGTGCTGGCTGATAAAGCAGATGTAGGTGGTTTGTCTTTGTTCTGCACCAGCTTAAATGCTTGCATCCCCTGCCATTGGCAATTTGTCTTGGTTCTTTTAGATTTCTAAGTGGATTATAATTTTTCTCGTGGTATTATTTGACAACAGTCATATTTCATGGCTTTACTGCATTCTTTGGATAGTTAGAATTTTTTTAAGGGAAGGAGCTCAGCTTTAAGAGGCGGCCATCTCCAGGGCATGTCGTGTAATGCAGACACAGAAGACAGAGCTCAAAATGTTCTTCCTATTTTTGTGTACTTGTGTACTTAGAAAATACAGGATTTGACTTGTGGTGGTTTATGGCATCTAAAGCACATTATTGCCCTGATGCCAGATACAAATCCTTTAAATGCTGTAGCATGAGTAAATTCCTCAGCAACTAATGTACTTCAATGACTCTAGAATACTCAGTCTAAATCAACAGTGAATTCTCAATATAATGAGGATGTTTTTAAGCTTTTCAGACACTAATGGGCTCAAAAATATAGGCACAGAACTTTGCTCCTTTGCCTTTATCTATGCATCAGCTCCTGTCGTGGAGCGTGTTTGTCTAAAAACGATAGGGATCATTTCAGTATCCATTTACCCTGCTCCAATATTGCATTATCGTTTGTTAGTTCGCAGAAATATGCCATGTCTAATTAGCTTAGTAATGATTGTACTTAGCATAGGAATTGCAGCAACATAAGGAGAAAATAATCACACATTGCAATATCAAAATAAACATTTCTGTCCTAAGAATGTTGTCAGGTGATGTCATACCATCTGTCCTACTGTACCCGCTCAGAAATTTTGCTGCAGCAGCATCTGGTGCTTTGGCGAGCTCTGCAGACAACTGTGGCAGCTTTGCAGCTGCCTCCAACTTTGCTTTTATATTTAAAGAGTATTAAGACTTCACGCTCCATGTCCCTATAAATGTGTTTGCTGTTACTGAAGTTTGGATACTGAGCAATCTGTATATCTGCCTGGCTTGCAGAATAAGGTACAGTGTGTGAATTGTCTTGGGAGTTTGCAGTGGCCAAACTGTAAAATACAGCTCTCCCTTCCCCCTTTCCTCCACAGCCATCTTTGGGTTGGGAAAGAGACACCCTTTTGGGGAGGAGGAGAATTTACAGGAGAATCTGAGCCCTCAATTCTGTTTCCATAAAAATGTGGTTATTTGTACAACCTGGAATGACTCCAGCAGACAAGACTGAGAGGAAACAATCCCCAAATTTTTTTGCTTGTGCAAATGCCTTAATAAGATGCTATGCTTTCCTTTTTCCTTCCACAAAATTAAAAAAGAAATACAACCCTGCAAAAAAACACAGGCTGTATCTCATTTTTGGCCCCATACCCAGAAGAGTGTTCTCTGGTTCTAAATTCAGATTTCACTGTGCTAGATGATTTTTTAATAGATTTCAATTTCATTTCCTAAGTGCAGAAATCTAGCCAGTCCATTTCCTTTTCCCCAGAGTTTTGGACATCTGCTAGGGAAGACTCTGCTCACACCGAAGGAAGGCTCTGAGTGGTTGCCCAATTCATTTAGATTTGTCACTTCAATTTGTTCATTCAGCAGGTACATTGTAAACAAAATAGCTTAAATGAGGTTTGCTTTGGGGTTTTAAATATTTTATTTGTGCCTAGCTTTTGGGAATTGCCCCTTACATACAGCATCTGTTCAATGTGACGGGGTTTTCTGGTTCTCATTGACTGCCTATCAGCTTTCCCTTAACTGAGTTAGCAAAA
The DNA here is from genome assembly GCA_013397115.1 of Edolisoma coerulescens. Lineage (NCBI taxonomy): Eukaryota > Metazoa > Chordata > Aves > Passeriformes > Campephagidae > Edolisoma > Edolisoma coerulescens. Next base: position 663,384 of record VWZW01000738.1, on the reverse strand, counting down.
TGTTTTGTGATCTGCATGGTGAAAACCCCCAGTGTTTAATCCTGCCACTCTGGAGCTCCTTCACTCTGCTCTCGTGACCCTGGGAGGTGCTGATTGACTGGTGGAGGGTCTTTGGTGTTCATCCTTCCACCGGCATTTCGGGTGCTGAAAGGTTTCTATTGGAGGAATGGCAGCCCCTAAAAGATCATGTTGGACTCCTTCAGAGTGGACTTCACTGGGCCAAGGATTTCACCCAGGCAGAAAAGGCACTGCCGAGGTGATTCCTGTGATTATAATGAGGTGTGATGGGATGCAGTTAAGAAATAGGAAATTGAAGCTGAATGTGTTTTGGCAGGGATGGTCATCTACAGAGCTGGCTCCCGAGGGAAGGGGGAAAAAGTTGGGCTCTTTAATATTACATGGGTCGAAATACAGGAGGACAAGCAGTGAGGACAATGTCTATAGGAACAGCAACACCGAGTAACTGGCCTTCTTGTGACTGTCATCCTGCAGTGAAAAGGGAATCCCTTCCATCTCTTTTTGTTGAAATGTGCTACAGATAGAGGTTTGGGGCATTTTGATAGACAAGCAGGCAGTGTGCATGAGTCGGCTCTGTGGCACAAGCAGAAATTCAGGCTCTGAGGGCACTGGACATTAAAAGGCACTGTCTAAAGGAGCAGAAATAGGCTTTCCTCCTGAGCACATTCATCTTTTTATGCTCAGTGAAGGGCTCTTTATCACCATGCTGCCACTGGGCCTTGCAGTGTAAATTACCCCTTTGCAGAGGCCTGTGCTTCGGGGTTTGCAGTGGGGACACAGGTTTTTTTGATGTTGACCCTTGTTCACAAGGGTCTGTGACAAAATCAGTGAAGTTGTTCATGGAAACCATACTGCAGAAAATCACAGTCCCAGGAGCGATGTGCGAGTCATTTAATCCATCAAAGCACAGCCCCCTGCCACAACAACCCTCTGTTCTTCTCCTACAGCACTGATTGTCCTGTTTCTTCCTTGCAGTACAATAAACACCTCTTCGTGCACATTGGACACGCCAACCATTCTTACAGTGACCCGCTGCTCGAGTCGGTGGACATTCGTCAGATTTATGACAAATTTCCTGAAAAGAAGGGCGGTCTGAAGGAACTCTTTGGGAAGGGGCCTCAAAACGCTTTCTTCCTCGTAAAATTCTGGGTGAGTAAGACGTGGAGGACCTCTCCTGTCGAAGAGGGCTGTGTGTGGTGCTCAGCACCCTTGGGGTGCCCGTGGAAGTTCCCTCTGTTGTCATGCATGAGGGCAAAGCCGTTTGCCACTTCAGGTGGGACGCTGGCCCGGGGCCACTCCTGCTGACAGCTCCCCAAAAGCCAGAGCAGCAGAGGCAGATGTGCCTCAGCTCTGCAGGACTCTGCAGCTGCTGGGCATGAGCCCACAGGTACCGAGAGCCCCCGTTTGGAGATGGGGAACTGCCATCTAGTGGTCCAAGGAGAAGCAGGGAAGGCACGGGAATGGAGCCTGCTTTTGAGTGTTTCCGAGGTGCAACTTCTGCCAAGTGCAAGTAGTGCAAGGATCAGTCCTGCCATCAGCCCAGGCTTGTGCAGAGAGGACCAAGCAGGATGGGAACTGGGACAGCTGTGAGCCTGGGAGGGTGCCTGAGGTTTTCTTGAAGCACATTTCTCCTTGCCTTTTTGTTAGTTAGACAGAGGACTCTGCTCCAAAACTTATCATATCAGAGCAAGGGTGAAAAAACAATTAGAATGGAGGGCTGGGATGCTGTGTATTGATCTAGTCGTGATAAATTTCACTGATACGTCAGGTGTTTCTTACTGTATTTACAAAATCTCCTGTTAGTGATATAATCATAAAATAATAAAATCATTTAGGTTGGAAAAGGCCTCTAGGATCATTGAGTCCAGCCATTAGCCAAGTCCACCACTAAACTGCTAAAGGGTTCACCCAAAAGGATCAGCAAATCTGCAGGCTTATACTAAAGCTTTTTATACTCACTAATTTGTTGGGGTACTTTTTTTGTGGTATACTCCTTTTCATAGCAGCAGTTATCATCTAAGCATTTTAAATTTTTCTTTTAAAACCTCAGTAAAAGAGGCATAGTCAGGGTTTAATTACAGGGGGGACAGGATGAGGCTGAAGCCAGAAAAGGTTGATCTGGAGCCACTGCTTATGATCAGATTTCCTGGCGTTTATCTATGGGATTTGAAATACTCTGCACCTTGTAAATCCCCCAGGCTTCACATCTTTCCAAGAGTTTCTGTGCCACCAGATTTAATAGTGGAAACTGGAATGAGGGAAACTCTTTTTTTCTCAAATCTGGATGTAGAAGGACTAAGCCACTGAGCAGGAGCTGTGCTAGACTGCAAAAGAAACCCGTTGAGAAATTCATGGGGCTTAAAGCTGGGCCTGGGAGCTGTAGACCAAGTATTTGAGGGCTGGCTGAGCAAAGAAGCCAGAAAGAGGAGACAGCAGAGGAGTGAAAGCTGAAACACAGTGGGCACCAGTGGCCTAGAACAGGCAGGTGGGGATGTGGGGTCAAAAAGAGGGAGGCAGTGGAAGAGGGAGCATTTGGGATAAGGAGCCTGCAGGGAAACACCGGGATGAAGTACAGCAAAAAAGGTTCCTGAGAGGTGGGAACAGGACAAACATAACAGCAGGAGAAATCTGGCTGCAGAGGAACAGAGCTCAGAGCTAAGGGTCTGTGACCACTAAATGCATTTCCTTGTGAAATTTGGCTTGAGCTGAGTACCATCATCTCTCCAATCCACCCCACATAATAAATACTTGCAAAACCCACCGGCAAAAATGAATGTCATCTCACATGCCTGTTCTCATTTCCCACAGAGAATGATAAGCCTCAGACTTTATACTAGACGTGGACGCAGCAGAGATTTGTGATATGGTAATTGATGTATTGTATGTTCTGCTTTTTCTCCATGTGGAAATTGATTTTCAGGCATGCTGAATGCTCAAAGGTATACCTAAAGCCAGTAGAGACCTTCTTTGGATCACTGAGGTCTGTGTTGTACTCCTGGCTTTGAAAACTCGAGTCCAGCCTTCTCTGCTGTGTCTCCTCCAAGCAGTGCACACCTTCAACACTCCTGTCTCAGCCCCACATCTGTAACGTGAGGGTGATACCACCCCTTCACCCCAGCTGGTCACTGACAAATCAGACTCCTGGCTGTTTATAAGGTCTTGAGGTGATGCCATGAAAAGAGCCTCTATAAAGTGTTTAATTCTGTGTTCAGCACAGGTTCTGAGTAGTGTTCAGGAAACAGGGACTGGGCCACAGTGAACAGCAGAGACAAAGAAATCATGTAGCTGCTCAGAGGGCGAGTGTGCAGTTGTGTAGCTGAAGCCTGTGACATGATGCAGTTCAGCAGTCAGGATGTGCAGGCAACTTCAGTCCAACATTTCCTACCCTCACCGTGCCTTCCAACATAATGGCCTTTTAATACAATTTTGTGCTGTATTAGCTTGGAGATTAAAAAACACACAGTGCTAACATCCTTCTGAGTTATACATTAAAAATGTGGTGAGAACACTTTCCTGAGCCATGGTCTTAAAATAGACCAGTGGATTTCCTCTCTCATCAAGTGAGTGAGGCAGAGAGAAGGTGCCTGGGGTAGTGTCTGAGTGTTGCAAGAGTCACGATGAATACTCTTCTAGGAATAAACTTCGCACCAGTGGCCCCCGGTCCTAAAAATATGTAGGAATATGTATAGGAAAAACAGAAGATAGCTGTCTAATTTGTCGTAAGAATTAGATCCTAAACTGTCAGCTCACTGTCCTTTATTTCTTTCACCCCAATAGGACATTTCTTCAGAAAAAAAGGATGCTGTTCCCATTTTTACGGGGAGTGTTGAAAAACTGTTCTAAACAGTCATAATATCGCCAGGGTAAAGCTGGCACAGCTTGCTGACGACGTTTTTGACCCTATAAGTAACCTCAGGTTTATTCATATGAGAATAGATTAATTTTGGTTGCATTGAATACCCAGTTCTGAATAAGTATTTACTCTCTCATCATCTGCTACCTCCTCCTACTCTGTGAATTCACCTCCTCCCGGGTTCTGTTCATGATGTGTGGTTATTGCTTAGTCCCAATATTCTGTCTCACCATTTATTTTACCATTTCCCCCTTCCCATCCTTTCTGTTTCCTTCCTCCTTCATTGTCATGTAGCCATCAATCATTTGCTCAGCACTGTAAGCTGTCGCATCCTGGGTGACCATGGCAGTCCTTGTTTTGGTGGGTAAAAGAGGAAAGTGAATTTTGGTTGGGCAAGTAAGTACAGGTGTGAAAGCACTCTGAGGAGAATCAGTGAGAGAAAAGCAGGGTCTGAGTGAAAGAAGTCAAGGCAAACGAGAGAAGGGAAGTGGGAGAGTGTCACGACGTGAGAAGCTTGAAAGGAAGGTGGGGGTTTGATGCCGGAAGGGATGGTGGCCCCGCAAATGGATTTAAGGGAAGTCAGCATGTCACTGGAGGCAGCACAAAGGGTATTTTGTTTAGACATTAAATGTGCTGTGGAATGGATATATGGGAAACAGGAAGACCACAGATGAGTACTTGTGCTGAGGATGACTAAGGCAGAAAGCAGCTGAGCTCTGGTAGCTGGAAAGAATACTCCTCTGGCTCTTTCCCACTTAGTTCTGCGTCAGGCTGCTCAGCAGCACAGTTTTCCCTGTTGTCCTGGTTTCGGTAATAAGGTTTGATTACAAAAAAAGTGGGAGGGAAAGGTCTGAGATCTTGCAAGAAGACATTTGGCAGTTGTGGAGTTGACTTAGCAAGGCAGCACCGGGATGGAGTACAAAGCAAAGTTTGCTTTGCTTTGCAGAGCTTTATTGGTTCATGCAGATTGTATCTCATGGGAAACACAACCTGATGCTGGGAATGGATGAGCTTCTGGCCCCGGTCCTGGTGACACATCTGGATGTCACACTTTTGGGCCTCTTCCTACCTAACAGCAGGAGGCACAAAAGGAAGAGACTCCTCCTCCTACACCACCTCAAACAAACAGCCTCACAGCCCTGCAATGCCATTCCCCAGTCCTTGTCTTGCACCCTGAATGCAGTGACTCTGTTCCTCTGCTTTATCCCAGGCAGTCACTGGGAACCACAGAGTTCATGGAAATTGCCACAGAGGACAGACTTTTGCAATAGTAGAGGGAGTTTTACTTGGTATGTTGTAAATAAGGGACTACGTCCTAATGGTGTGGCGCAGGAAGTTTGTGTGACAGGGATATGAGACTGGAGATTACAGGGCTATAGAATTAAAAACAGAAATAAATGGTCCTAAATAAATGTAAAAGCCATCCTAGAACACTGATGCAGAATTCAGGGAAGGCTGGAGAAGATCTGCAGAGGAAACCTTTCCCTGGCTGCAGGTTGAGAGCACAATCCTGCTTCCCACACCTTATGGGACTAAGCCCAATCTGTGTAAAACAACCAGGTATGATTCGTGCCATCTAACCTTCATCTGAGTGGGGTCAATGTTCCTGGTGGTTAGTTTGTATTTAAACTGGTTTTGCGACTTGGGAATAGCCCCAAAGTTTTCTACTCTTTGAAGTTCCAATTAGCCTGTCCAAATGCTAAGTCAACACAGGGTGCCTGTGCTGGTTTCTTTTATTGGCTGAAGTTCTACTTATGTTCATATCTAATGCTTCTCCCACTGACTGATTGCTCACTACTATTCTTAAATTCTGCAATTCCAAACAATACACTTAGGCCTCCTAGACTAACTTCTGCTGCTGTAGGTTTGTTATTTCTCTCTCAGGTTTTGCCTCAACCCCCAACTGTCAATTTTGAGGCAAATTTTGCACGACTTTTCCATGTAACCTACGGCACTGTGCAGTGGGTCCTGCCTCCACTGGGATCCTTAATGCTGGTGTAAGCACACCTTGCAATAACGTGCTGGCATTTTGGGTCTCTCACACTGCCAAATGCTCTGTGGCAACCTGAACTGATTTCTGCAGCTACAGGGACAGATTGGGGAAGAAAATATTTCTGAAAGGAAGAGGCATGTTTTCTCATTGGTGACACAGGAAAAAAACAACTGATATGAATTAATGTTGGCCTGTCGGGCTTTCTATGGATCTGATCCACTGGCTTAATTTTAAATGTTTGCAGTAGCTTGAACTATTCTTCTAACTGAGAAAAGCTTAGTCAGAGCTCACTGCAACTCTGAAACAAAGACCCAAACTCATCTGAAGATGCGTGGATGATATTAATTGATGTTTAAAATGAATGCCTCTATTTGCAGGAATCTGCAATGCAAACTAGGAGTTTTAGAAAGTAATGCATATTATAATTAGGGCAAGCTTTTAAAGATGCTTTGAAGTCCTAAACATTTTTGAAATTCAAATGTGGGATGGAAATAAAGGAATCTACACAATAAAGGGGCATTAAATTATGTCTCCCAAAATTTCACTGTTTTATAGATGTAAATATATGCCATAATTAGTGGTAAGTAACATGAGGAGGATAGTTAAGTTTATTCCTATTCTTATTCAAAACAGCTGTGGCATGAAAAATAATGCTCCTTCTCTTTGTGATACACTGGAACAAACAATTTACCCATGTAATCAGTGTTCAGAAATGGCTTGTGCCTGTAGTCTCCTCCCACCCCCTCCTGAATTTATCCCCATGTGCCTCCAGCCCTCTTAAAAGGTGCAGAGATTCTTTGTGCCCTTCATTCACACACACACACAATTGCGGCTACTGCCTTTTTTTTTTGTTGCTCTTCTTTCTGTTTTTACATGTAATTTATATTGCATAATCCAGAATCTTGGAGTTCCCTACACACACACACACACACACTCGCCAGCTTGACTGGCAAATGATCTGCAGCTCACAAATGGGACCCGTAAAGTGAATGGCTCTATGGCCAGCATGCAAATGTATGCAAAACAAATTAGGTATGGAAGAAAGCAGACATCCATTTGCCTTTCCCCACCACAGCCCTCTCGGCACAGGGGGCTCACGTGGTGCTGAGGAGGACCCCTGTGCAGGCTGATGCGGAGGCTGGATAATGAATGGAAGGGGCTGGGAAGCCGGAGCAGCTTGGCCTGTCCATCACAAGCCCAGCCATGTGGCAGACCTGGACACAATTCCTGAGCGGCACAGCAACGTGCCAACGGCCCAGATGCTCCCGTTGGAAAAAATTGCTTCACAATTTGGAATCCCTGCTCTTTGGTGGCGCTTTGCAGAGGAGGAGGGGCGGCACGATGCGGTCTATGAGTAACACCCCTCCCCGCAGTCAGCACTTGCTCCAACCTATATGTTGTTAATAAGTGACCTTATGTGCTTAATGTTAACTGCTGAGTGCCAGTGCAAGCTGTTCTGGCCCTCCCCAAATCCCACTGTTTCCAGTAGGTGCTGTTTTCCTTCTACTCAGCAGGATGGATTTAGACTCTTCTCAGCAATTTCTGCTGGAGTTGCTTTTTTGGTAGCCAAAGCTGTTATTATTACACAAGCGCTCTACCCTCTGCCCCTGCCTGTAGCACAGAGCCCGAGAGCTCTTGGGAAATGAATGGGTAGATGGTTTTTAAATTTATTTTTACTCTTTATTTTGGTTGCAGCCAGCTCTGTTTAGGTGTTTCCTCCAGCACACTGGCAGAGGATTCTCCATTCAGTGTATCAAACACTTGGTGCTCTTAATATGTAATATTTCCAGTGCTGCCCATTGACAAGCTCTGCTTTATTAATGAATTAATCATGCTCTCACACTGGGGATAGGATTCCAGAAAGCTGAGTGCCTCTTCCATCTCCAAGTGCATTCAGCTAATATAAAACTCAGTGCTCAGAAATAACTAAATTAGACTTCTACTCTCGAAAGTAAAGAAAAAGAATTTAAAAACTCCATTTGTGCTTTGGGATTTTTTCCTCCCTAAACTGTATTAATCTTTAGAACTCAGTGAGTAAATGGACTCCTGTTCATCACACGTGCTCATCCCGTAATGTTTGAAATGCCATAATATTTGAACTCATGCCAAAATATTTGAAGTCACCATTCAAAAAGTTATTTATCTGTTCAGGCAGCAAGAGTGCTCCCCAACCCCAGTGCCTGGAGCCTGGAGCACAGCTGCCTGAGAAGCTGTACAGGAGGGAAAGCTGTTCTGCAGCCCAGGGAGCCTTGCAACCTATGTCTGAATGCAGGAGAACAGCTGGAGACAGAGCACCATGGAAATAATGCACCAGAGCTGGTAGCAGCACTCCAAAGGCTTGGCTGTTGTCATGTTTTTCACAAGGATCATTGAAATAGGAAATTATAATAAGATAAATTCCTGTATTTCAGTTCTGTTGTTATTGCATTTATGTAGTCTTGCCTCTCATGTAACACAGGCAGTGAACCTCACTAAGTAATGTTTGCCTTTGGACAATACCAAGCCTACTTGAACCAGAGCATCCCAGATATTTAGTTGGTTAAAAAAGACCCCAGGTAACAGTGATTTCTCCTCATCTGAGAATTGTGCCAGCATTCCATTGCCATCAGGGTTACCAGCCCCTGCCTTGTTTCTCATTTTGCTTTTGCTTAGCTTTAGCTTTCTGCCTTTTAATGTCCTTTTCTACAAGATTTAATCTAGGAGAAGACTCTTCCCCATGTAGCAACTTGTAGGCTATGACAAGGTTGTGGAAAAACTTCCCTTGGAAAAAGTAAGTAGATGGAGTTTCATTAGTCATTCACTACAAAGGATGTTTTCCAGACCTGAAATCATTCTTGTAACTCTTTGCTGAACACTTTCCAATTTTCCAACATCCCTTCTAAAATGTAGACACAAGCCCTGGAATCAATACAGTAGTAAGGAGCTAAAGCTGAATACCAGGGCATTCCTTTATAGCACATCTCCTTATTCCCACATCCACAACTCTCACTGCCACATAGGTAGCCTTTTCTTTTTTTTTCTTTTTTTTTTTTTTTTTTGTCATAACCTTTTGGAGATGGAAAAAACCAGCAAAAAATTTATTTTAATTTCATCAGTTTGAGAAATACAATTTAGCTTTTAGCTGTATAAGTTCAGACAAATCCCTTACTATTTAAGCCATAATAATATACTTAACTCCTTAAGACAAAATTGTTACAGTACTAAAAGAGGCTTTGGTGAAGCCTTCATTTAAGATCATTTGCTTGCCAGCTCCTATGATTTTTTAATGTTGGTGTTAGACCTTTTTGAAGAGTCTTAAAGCTTCAGCTCTCAGCAATCTGTTGGTATACTTAGTTGAACATGGAAACTGTTTACACAGAGAATTCTGTCCTTCCTTGGAAACACCTTTATTGTGTGCTAGACTCAAAAAAAAAAAAAAATTGAAGAGCAAACAAGTAAATAAAGATAATTCTCATCTATATGATCATCATGGGACTTTTGCAACCATGTTGTGGTTGCATCAGAGTAAATCATGACAATTGAGTGATAATTTCAAGTGTTCCTCATTGAAACATCAGGCCCCAGCCTGGATGTTTTGTGTACACAGGCCTCCTGGTGCTTTCAACAAGAGCTGGAAGAGCTGTGGGAGGGAAAAACAGGGTGCCAGATGGCCACATGTGTTACTTTTCCAGGTTAAATGTCAGCACGTAAATACAACAGTTAGATATTTTTTTCAGTGGGCTTCAAAACTGGAAGGCAGCAGATAAAAAGTTATCCTTTTTTATCTCTCTAAATATTTGTTATTGCACTTTGAAAAGCAAGGTCTGTGCAGTTGCCTTTTGACAGCGTGAAATTGTGAGGAGTGGTTTAGTTACGATTTCCTAAATATTTTGCTCATATCTGAAAGGAGAGAAAATGTTTTGCTAGTGACACTGCCATTGTGGTAGCAGCAGAAATAATTGCATTTCAAGAGATTACTTGTATTATTGTTATCATTAATTACAGCAGTGCAGTTGTTTTAGCAGAAATCCCGATTCTTCCGAAGTTGTGGTGGAGCAGCGGTGGCGTGGCCGATGGCTGCTGCAGTTTGCCGTGCTTAGATGTTTGCCGTGTTTCGATTGCAGGCCAGCTGTGATGGCAAATTGGTTATTTACTACCAGCTCTGAGCAACTCCTTACAGCTCCCTGGGACAGCCCTGCTTTAGATGCACATTAAACATTAACTGCTGACCTCATGCAAAGCAGGTGCAAGAAACAAGGTGCAACAGCGATAGGATTTCTTCCTCTTATGCAAAATACGTGACTGTGGGGCTGTTTGTGTTACTGAGTGCAAACCTCAGGAGGCTGCTCCACTGATTAATTTACAAAGCCAGCCCCAAGTAATCTTAGACCTGTGTCTTCTCTGTACCACAGACTAGCTCAGTGTGTGTTATTATCAGAATATTGCCTCAGAACGCTGTACCACAAATAAGGACTGCACACTCTAAGGAGGATTAATGAGTTGTTGCCAAGTTAAAAATTAAATAGCAGTTACAAATGACCTGAACTATGGTGAGTGCTCCATACTAGAATCATAGAATGGTCATAAGGAACCTTAGACATCTATTTCTGACTCTCTTGTCATGGGGACCCGGTTGCTCAAAGCCCCATCCACCCTGGCCTTGAACAGGGATGGGGCATAGGTAAGCATTCCTGTAAACAGGGTTTTTAAAAAGTCTGAGGGTAAACATGAAAGTATTTTGTGTTCCATTTCTGTATTAGGAATAGAACCAAGCAGAGCTAGACCTGCAAGTGAAACAGCTGCAGAAGTGCATTTCTCTGCTAAAATGCTCACCTCGGTGTAACTTTCAAATTCGGGTGGTTCTTAGCCGTCATGCTGCAGTAGCTGATCAGCTATTTCCACATAAAAGGAAAACCCTGCCCAGTCTCTCCTTGGGCATCAAAGATGTCAGCAGAGCTAATGCCTGAATCAACAAATCCAGCTGTGCATGTCCCTGGACTCTGCCTGTATCCATATTAGCGTGCTTTTAAGTGGAGGGCTTTTGAAAATGGATCCGTGATGTCAAAGAGCAGAGTGGCAGAACAGCTCCAGCACTGCTGCAGGCCTGGGGAGGCCGGATTCAGCAGGTGACCTGTGTGGTTGCTTTGTAGCCAAATTAATCCTGCTGTGCACAGGACTTGGATTCGGACATGAATAATTGAAGGTAGCGCTGTTCCTCACTTGATCCTGCGAGTCTCGGTCTCTGATGCTGCATATCAAAGGCAGCTGGCTGGTTACTGAGGCTGCAGAGAAATGCTGGAAGCCAGCAGATCCTTCCAGCCGTGTTTGCTGGTGGTGGGCACGGCTCTGTGCACACGGGAAGCCTGGGGGTTGTGTCAGACTGTTCCTTGGAGTCGAGTATTTTGCTGAATCAATGCCATATGGCCCCGCAGAGTCTTATCAGAGATCGATCCCGTGTTGCCCAGCTGTCTCCCTCTGCCATGGGGATTTCATTGCTTTAAGAAAGGAGAAGGAGAAAGTGAGCTGTGGCCTCTCTGGAGTGGGGTGGCTCGGCTGAATTTGAGACAGCAAGGCAGGTTCACTTCAGAGGGGTTGGCTCTGGAGCCGGGCTCCTCGCAGGTGATCATTCCTTTGCTCCAGGGATTTCATCAGCTATCTGCCAGACAAGAACGTCACCTGTAGCCCACAGAAATACTGGGTCATCTTTTATTGTTTAAAGTTTGAATAAATTGCTGATTTCCTAAGCTTTTTACTGCAACAATTAGGCAGCTACTTCCCTGACAGACTTTCAGACACTGTCACTGTCATCACCATTAAGCTCCCCCCCTTATTTCTGAAAAGAATGGTGAGCTAATGACAGCTTATGCTATTCACACTGTCAAATGAAAAATCAAATCTTCACCATCCCTTCCTTTTTCCCCACAGGCTGACTTAAACTGCAACATCCAAGATGACACAGGAGCGTTTTACGGAGTCACCAGTCAGTACGAGAGCTCAGAAAACATGACAATCACCTGTTCCACCAAAGTCTGCTCATTTGGAAAGCAAGTAGTAGAAAAAGTAGAGGTGGGTGTTGTGATGGGATACGTGCCTTTATTCATTTTTTACCTTTCCTAAGCACAGACCTGTATGGCATGGTCAGGTCTCTGGCTGGTTTGTTGTACAGTGATATTGCAGCTGGGGACTAAGCCCCAGACCCACATCTGTCATGTACAAAACAGCTTTCGTGGGGGAATTTTAGCCTACAGCTGAAAGCTGAACCTTTACAGATGTCCTGGTCACTGTTTATGTCCTTCTTACACTAAATATGTTTTCTAACCATGGTGACCATAAAACAAATGTTTTAATAATTTCCATTATTCCAAGCTTAGAGAAAGCCAAAAATCCTAATAAACCACTGAGTAGCTCATCTGAGCAATTGGTAGCTGGACAGCAGAAGTCCGAGAGTCACAGCCTTACCCTCCTTCAGCAATCTAAGGCAGTCTGGTTTTCTTCCAGCTGTAGTCCTGCATCTTTCTGTAGCTCATAAATTGCCTATTAAATCATGCAATAATGTATATATGTTTGTATGTGCTCGCTTAAGCGTAAGTGTACAAACTTATTTTTGCTGTTCCCTTTGCAGATAGGTGCCTCAAAACTCCTGTAAAATCATCTTACCACAGTTTTTGGCTGAATTCATTTTTACTCAATTTGGGACTCTATAATCCTCATCTGTTCAGTTTGTTAATTTGCAGGTTAGAGAACAAGAGGTGATAGTATAATTTTTGATAATTAAGGGCCCCTGAATTTTTAGCAATGCATTGCATAGCTCGGGAGTCAGCAAACAGGCGAATGTGTGTCTGAGCCACTTTCTCTTTTTCCTGTCTACACACAAAAAAAGAGAAAAACAGATTTACCAGTCACTTTTTTTCTGTGTCTGAATTATCACATTCTAAGTGTTTGTTTTTTGGTTTTTTTTTTTTAAGACTGAATATGCAAGGTTTGAGAATGGCCGGTTCGTGTACAGGATAAACCGCTCTCCAATGTGTGAATATATGATCAACTTCATACACAAGCTGAAGCATTTACCAGAGAAATACATGATGAACAGCGTCTTGGAAAACTTCACAATTTTATTGGTATGGACTGGCTTTTTAGTTTTCCACTTCTAAGATACTCTCAGGCTTTGTATGGCTTGCTCAGCTTGTAGTGTTGGGAAACAGTTTCCAAATCCCTTAGTCATGTTGCTTACCAAACAAACTGTCCCACTGACTTCAGAATAGTTCTCTTGGAATTGGATACTACAGACACTCAGGATGAAAAGGCTCAGCTGGCTGTGAGCGTGAACAAACATCTTTGTAATTTTCCACAAGTTTCAGCTTACTTCTCCCTTTTTCCCATTCAAATCTGGGGTTTGTAGAGAGCCTGAGGCAGTAACTTTGAACCATCGCGTTCATCTGATGTATCCTTTCTGGGGCTCGGTTACAGTGCTGCAGATGTTAGTGGTGTTAATTAGTTCTTGGGCAGGGAAAACAGGCAGCAAACGCCCAACAGGTGACCTGAAGCACAGAGAATGGTCCATGCAGTGGCCTTTAAGCCAGTTCCATCCAGTGGCCCAGCTTGCTTTCCCTGTTGCTCTGTGGTGGCGCCTCAGCCAAGCTCGTAGAGCCGTGCGCCGCTGCTGCCACGGGATTGGGGCAGGGCCGAAGTGACAGGGGCCCCTTCTTGCTTCAGCCCTGCTGTTCCCAGGTGTGTAACGCTCCCTCTGCCTCTTCCTTCCCCCGCACAGGTGGTGACAAACAGGGATACACAAGAAACCCTGCTCTGCATGGCTTGTGTATTCGAAGTGTCGAACAGCGAACACGGAGCACAGCATCACATCTACAGGCTTGTAAAGGACTGAGCAGTTATTTATATATACACTTCATTTCACTTCTTTATCAAAACACAGACTGTAAACCTCAACACTAAGTGGCAGTGCCTCTGGCCCAACTTTCACCCACATTTTTCTAAATCCTGTTTTAGTGAAGTCATTTTTAATGTGTTCATATATAATTGTAGCTGTGAAATTCTGGTACAGTTGTAAAAATTATTTCTAAAACTAAGTGTTCTTCAAATTTGTAAACCACAGTTCTTTGGGAAGACTGTATTTAAGAACCTAACGCCTCTGTCTGTGGAGGCCTATTTTTAATTCTGATAGAAAAATGTATGACAGAGCATTTGCCATGGGGAAAAACTGACAGCATTTATAAGAATTTATTTTGGGTTTTTTTCCAACATGAAATACTTGTTTTACAATGCAAGTGAAATTGAAATGAATCTTTAGCTATAACTGTAAATGAGTACACAAAGTTAATAATCTTTATAGAATTATCTTTGTAACTAATTAGGGTGGAAGATATGGACGAATGTAATTCACTAAATTATTTTTTAAAATGAAACATTTTTCTGTTTGAAACCAAATGAAAAATATAGCCTTAAGAAATGCCTGATAGAAACAGACAGGTCCTAAAATTAGGCAAATTTTGTATTTTTTTCTCAACGCTAAAACTAATCTTCTAATCCATTAAACTTTCAAACAGGTATTGCAGAGAAAGAAAACATCATCCCTTACCCCTAACATATCTAGTGTATTTTAAAAGAGTATAAAGTTGTATTGTACTAATATGAAAATTTGATTATTTAATGAAAAAGATGGCTCATTTTGCAATAAGTAGGTAAATACTGAAGATTTAGACTTGCATTATATGTAGTCTCGTGTGTGCGGTTATATTTTATATGGACAACTATGTTTTCTAATAAGTTGAGCAAAAAACTTGCAACTCTGAAATTAAGAGATGAACGGAAACAGCTGACATGGCGACAGCATCGAGTCATTCTTAAACAGAAAGCAAAACACTGATGTGTTTGAAAGAAGAGTGTGCACACCTCTGAAAGGATCAGCAGCTTTAATATCTGTGAGACGCTAGAAAATCACAACCAACATCAGGCAACAATTGGAAAGTGGAGAATTTTTTTTTTTTCTCCTTTTCCTCTTAATCATGGTGCTCTTACACCTCTCCCAGTTGTCTCTCCAGGTCTGGCAAAGACCTTATCCGAAACAAACACACGCCTACCACGTGGGGTCTGCTGTCCTCTTGGATGTGGTAGTACTCATCCTTCTGATAAATTCAGGGAAGACTCCAGGAAGTGAAGTACAGCTGGAGATATTTTAATACTGTAAGGCTTCGAACGTGGGTGTGAGTGATTGTCCGAGGTCCGCACACGTGAGAGCAGCAGTCTCACCCTCCCGTTCAGGACAGAGGGTGTTGCTCAGTTCCTCTCCTCCCACTGCCCCTTGTTGCCCGAGCAGAAGTTGTTTGGGCAGGTGCTGGGCCAGCAGAGGGTTCTCAGGCAAACCATTTGTCTGAAAGGCTGAGGGCTGCCTGACCAAGCACAAGCCACCTTGAAGATCAGTGATGAGTTATCAGCAAAGAAGGTTCTTAGGAAAGTCTTTCGCAGTCCTGAATCAAAGGTCACGTTTGGCAGGCCCCTCCTCCCTGCCCTTTATGACACACTCCCATGCATAATTTAAGCGTAGAATTTACTCCCAGGCACAGTGCTGTAGTCTTCAAACAGGCAAGTCTTACTTTTTTCTTTAAATTATATCCCTGCATAGTCCTTTCTGTTAGAATTGCCCACTGTTGAAATGTCTAGACTAGAATAGAGCCTGGGCGAGGTAGTGGGTCAGACCACGCTCATCCCTAACGCTGGAGAGGTCTCGGGTTCGAGGAGGGTGCAAACATCACCGAGGGGAAGGGAGACTGCTTTAGTCCCTCAGCCTGATCTGACTCCACGAGGTGGATGGTTGCTGTGATGTCTAGCTGTGGATATTAGGGCTGATGATCTTTCAGTTTATACTCTGCGAAGTGAACAGAGAAATGTGTCCATGGCAAGGTCTCTTTCAACGCTCATTTTTAACACTAACGATCACATCAGGAAAAGCACTGCATTGTAACAGCCTAACGGTAGCCCTTTATTCTAAGCACTTGGTGTTACAAGTCAAAAACTACTTTTTGTTTTTTGTTCTAAAGTTGTCTTTTATTTAGGGTTTGAATTGTGGGTTTGGTGATTTTTTTTTTTTAAATTTTTTTGTTTAATAACAAGCAAACTCTTTAAGGCATATAAAGTATGTGAGTCAATTTGCAAAACCAGGTACAGTTTTTTTTTTAATAGGATCTGGCACACTACATATGCCATAACTATAGGGTATAAACAGTCACAATGTTTATTGGTGTTCACATATGTAATGTTAGGGAAACTACTTCCATCGTCTTTTCTTTACACTTCTGTAAATGATCCATACCCTGTATATGTTAATTCTTAAAAGCCTTAATCCTTCAACTGTTGAGTGTGGGGTGTGTAGTCCAACAGGCTGCCTGTAAACTGTGAGCTCTTTTGTAAGCTGGAAGTACTTATCTTGTTACTGTTACTTTTTTGTAGGAACCTTTTAATTGAGAGCTGCCAAAGCATTACAATATGCAGTGCCTTAGCATTATATTAGAAGTACCTTTAGCCTCTTAACATTAAATTTTATACATTGTTTTATTAATTGGTTCCATTTTTAAGATATCCGTATTTTTCCCCACAGAAATGCTCCTTGACTGCTTGGTCTAAACCAGCTGTCTGTACAAGTCAGTCCCACTGCAGTGAAATGCCTATACCAAAAGGAAAGGTTACAGATTCCTAGATCTCCCTGAAAAGTGAATTGTATTAATGAATGCTGCCTTTTTAAATTTCATGACCAAATAATTAATTGTGACTCTTCTGCACTCTAGCATGAAAGTGCCTTTGGTTTGAAATTCCAGCTTAGAAAAGTGCTGCCATAATAATGACAATTTGTAGAGAGACCAAAAATATTTAGTTATCACCGTAATGCCTTTGGTTTATTGGAATAAGTTGAATCTACAGGCCTCCATTCACAAAAGAACACCATTCATAGCAAAGGGATTTTGCTAATGATCAGCCTGCTGAAGAAAAATCTACTGTTTGCCATTTCTGACAGCATTGCAAACCAGCAACTGATTCGTCTGTAATATCAAAATGAAAATATTCACATTTATATTCTCTTCATCCAGTCGCGCGTCTGCATAATGAGAGATCCGTATCCTACAGAAACATGGCCTCATTGATCTCCTCTAATAATATTTTGGTATCTGTGAAGATTCTTTGTTTAGGCAGAAGCTTTTGTTTACAAAGTTGTGCATGCTGAAGGTCAGATGCATAAAACAAGACGAACACGGAGAACTGAGCATAGCGAGGGTAAATGCAATCGTGTGGGTTTAAGCATTGAAATGTTGAGTGTGAGCATTGTGGATGAAGGTGCTGGTAGAGAAACTCTGGCCAGCACGACTCAAAACACAGGGTTGTTTTGTTTTCCTCCCAGATGATGTCTTGGAAAAAAACAAAAAAAAAAAAATTAGCTCCTCTTAATAATATGTCTGTATTTGATACCTTCTGTGAACGGGGGCCATACTCTCCACTGCAACTGAAATCGATGGGAAGAGGAGCAACATTTTAACAATTTCAGAAAGAACAAATATCAGCAAAACCAAAAGCTGTCAGAGGGATTATATAGTTGTGAATACAATTTTAACTTGATTTTTAAAGTATTTGATGAAAACTAAGATTAACTTTTTATATAGAGAAATATTGTGACACTGTGTGGTAAATATTGTGATAATTCAAATTCCCTTTCTCTAAAATATTATTTTTGTTATTCCTTCAAGGTCTAAATCTCACTTACCTCTATAAGACAAGTAATCCTGTTGAACTCAATGAGACTGAGGTAGGGCAAAGGCACTTTTGGCCCACAAGCAGAACACGCTTTTTCAGTTATTGCCAAACATTTCAGCTGTGCAGGTCAATGTTTGTGATAAACTAGACCTCTGTCTCATTCAAACAAGCATAATGGTACCATTTGGGGCTGTTAAAAATTACTACTAACAAATGTAGTTTTACTTACTTGAATTCCAAACTGATTTTGTTTAGGTACTGCACCACTATTTTGAAGGAATTGCTGATCTAATGCCTGTTTCTCACTTTCCCTCTCCACCACAGCTACAGCTCAGTTTGGCAGTAGCTTCTCCCGTGGGCCCCCACGGGACAGGCTATTGGGAATAATGAAGGGTGTACATTAATGTTGAATGTAAGTAACTGGCCAGTCCGAGGCAGATACGACATTTGACGTGCTAATCCGTATCTATTTATTTTCCCACTGCGAGTCCTGGGGCATGCCTGCTGTCCGAAGCAGCTCCCCTGGGAGTTTTCCTGGAGCACTCGGTCACACTGAGAGCCCTGTTGTTGTCCCCCCTTTCCTTTTCCCACGAGGATACATGTGCCCGGGCACACGGCGGATGTGTGGGGTAGAGCCCGGCTTTGTCCTTTGCTCAGGATGATCTCCTTTCCCCCTCTTATCTTTCATAATGAGATGTTTAAGCCCCCTAAGAAAGATTGAGGCTGGATAAGTCAAAGTACAAGAAACACTCTGGACATCTTCATCCTTTAACTTTTCAGGTCATTCTTGCTGAGATCATGTAATTAGTTTTAGTGTGTAAATTAAATTTTGAATGCACTCAGTTGACTAAAAGGAGATAGATCCCTGTTACCTCCTTACAGAATATGTGTTTTTGTTTTTGTTTTGTTTTGTTTTATGGGCCTCTGATTCAGGCTCATGACTGCAGACAAAAAATACAATATGTGCCTGAAAAAAAAAAAAGACAAAAGAATTTTATAACATTGAAAACCTGAATAGCCTTTAATTCTTCAGTACATTTTATGTAAAACAGGTTGGGTTTTTGTTTTGTTTTGGGGTTTTTTTTGCCATGTGCATTTGTTCACATTTGTAAATGACTTAATGGAATTCTCACTTTATGTTTATTTGTGTAATGTGTATAAAATGGGTTTGTGACTTAAGCATATTCATATATGGTCAGTGGTTACTTTAATATTGTACTGCTGCTGGTAACTTTTGATGTAGAACTTGCCTTTTGATGATAAAGTACCTCTAGGTTAGACAGTGAGGGAAGGCTCTTGGAAAAAAACTGAATGTTCTCCAATGTTTTCTTAACATATTTGCAGAAGCTTTCAAAAGGAGTTTCAGTCAAACCTCTTGGCAGTACAGTATTCTTGTATTTGTTATTGTCTGTGTGTAGGTACTGGTACCTTTTTTTTTTGTTTAAAATGTTTTAAGTGTTGGCTTTAAAGTGAATTTATCTTTAGTATGATAGTAATATGGAAATTATAGGTTTTGTGTGCAGAGAATTTTTTTATAAAGTGCTTTGTAAAAAAAAAAAAATGTATTCTAGCTTTCGCGGTACATATGTGTGATAACTTTAATATCCATGACAGTTAAGTGCAATTATTTCATCACTCTAAAAATGCTATTTTTGTGTCGGTTACTGCAGGTGTTTTCATGTCTTTGCAAAGTGACACATTTTGATGCCTTCTTGATAAAGTGGTAGAATTTTTGTAGCTTTCTAGAAACTTTGTATTCATACAGTATCGATTGAAAATAAAGAAAATGAAAGTGTTTTGTGCATTTATCATAATCTCTTACATCAATCTCTTCTTAATGCTGGGTGTAGCTCTCAAAACCCTTTTCCAAAATAGCACAAGGCCAGACTTGCAGCAATAGCTGTGTACCTTCCTGAAGGTGCAGAGGAGATCCAGCAGGATTTACAGAAACCTGGAGGGATGGCACTCGAGGCTGGCACATCTGGAAGCTGTGTTCAATGAAGAGTCCATCGTCCTACTTCTTGCTTGTGTGTCTTCCTAGAGAAACAGTGGTGGATTTTATTGAAACACCATTTAAACCACAACATTACAATGGGAAAAGCCACCCATCTCTCTTCATTCCAGAGGCAGGAATGACCTGTTCAAAATATTACAGAATAAATGGTACAAATACATCATTAACTGAGCAACTAGAACTGGCTGAGGAGCACAGTAGCTACCTGAAGTCATTTCTTCCAGGACACAGAGCTCTGTGGGAACTGAGGTCCTAAAAATGTGCCATGTTTTCAAGAGACTCATTTCTTGTTTTTCTTAAACCACCTGCCCCTCAGCTAACAGCTGTACCTGGTATGATGAGAGGATGAAACAGGATCAATTTGCCTCTTGCATTCACAAAGTGAAACCACCTAGCTAGGGACAAAAAAAAAAGGAAAAATAGAGTAAGAGGGATATCCTGGATCAACTGAAATCAATGGGAAAATGACCAGCACTTGGTAGAGAAAAAAAAAAGTACATCTGGCTGATCTTCTGCTTCCATGGGGGAGCGGTGGCTTTTGAATAAACCACATGCCCCTCCCACACTCCCCAGTTCTCCTTTGGGTGGCAGATGTTCCACTGCTATTTTTAAAATGCCAGCAGAACACCCCCCCGTGTGGAAGATGAATGGGGTGAGAACAAGGCACAGATATGGTCTGGTTTGACCCTGTTTTCTCTTCTTTGTTCCCATTAAGTATATGGCTTCAGCCCTTTGAAGTGTGTTAGCTGTTTCAGAAGCAACCTGCTTCTTAATTAAGCTTCTGCTTCTTAATTAATTTAGGTTAAACCCATGAATCTTCCACCTTTGGGAAAATGTCACGCAGCATTTCAGGCTGGGAGTCCCCACGCAGTGTCACCACCAGTTTATGAAGGAGCTGGTTTCAGTGGGAGCCACAGCCCCTCCCTGACGGAGCGTGGGATGGTTTGCACGAGCAGGGAACAAAGAAGCCCAACCAGTTAGAGCACAGAATCCATATGTGGTCCATGGACTCGTCTCTGGATTTTAATTTTTTTTTTTGGGATGCAGCCCATTTGGCGCTACAAATCCAGGAGACATTTCATGCTCACGGTAAAAGGAGGGCTCAGAGCTCAGCAATGTGTCAGCAGATGTCTGCAGTCCCCACACACAGCTCTAGCTGTTCATCCCAGCCCTGACCTTTTGCAGCCTCACTGTTGTTGTGCGGGGCCCCTCGAGCAGGGACAGCTGAACAATCTGTTACCCCAAGCAGTGGCAGCCTCGCAGTGGTCATAAATAATTACCTGCCTTGCAGGGAGGTGTGACACTCAACTGGTTAATGTCAATTGTTCTAGGGTTGCTGGTGTTCCCTGAGAGCTAGAGCTGTGCTGGGGACACTAGAAGGTGGTAAGGGCAGGAGGGAGTGGGTAGAGACACTGTACCAGGAGTGGAGGGAAAAGGAAAATTGTAGAAACCCAGAGTGCAAGTGACTGGGAGAAAATAAGTAGCAGGGTATTGCTTTTCAAAGCAAATGAAAAGCTGAGGACCAGACAAAATAGGAAGAAGGGAGGGAAATTATCATTTAACCACCACCATCAAAAAAATGTCCATCAGAAGGCGGCAGGAGAAACTGAGTAAAATATAAACTACAACAAAACAGACAAACATTCACCTGGGTAAATATAATTTACTGCTTTTTTGGTCTGGGGTATTTTTTCCTCTCCTGCATTACTTTTTATTAGCCCTTTCTAGTTTGGGGCATGTCCTCTTTAAGCTTAAGGGAAAAGGCTGCTGGAGACCTCCATTCTTGTGTGCCTCACTGGGGAGACTCAATAAAGGCAAAAGCCCTCAGCAAGGCACCCTGCAGCCCCCTGGCAGATGAAGAGAAGTCAGCTTCATTTGGAGAGAGGGAGAGAAAGCAAAATGAGCGATGGCCAGAAGAGTGCCTGAAACAATCAGCTGAGCAAAGACATTTGAGTGCAGTGACTGCTCTCAATGTACCCAGCACCGGGGATTTCTCAAGCCACCTTCTTTCTACAGATGTGTGGGTTTGGGTGCATGCACAGGGTCCATTATAGGTTTAGTTGATGAATTTCAAATATACTGCTTTCCATGCCCCTCACTCTGTCCTAGAACTAAGAGCATAAATGTGCAAACTTGATGTTATCAAACGGGAGCAGAAGGCCAAAAAACCAAATGTTTTTTCATAAATCTGCTTCTAAACATCTTTATCAGCTTTAAGAGATGTCCCCACACAGGGAACAAGGAACAGTTTTGGAGCCCTAGGCATTATAGCTGTCCCCTAACTCTGTTAAAGGCAGTGTCCCACTATGGATGGTGGTTGGGGCCACCAGAGAAAAAGGTGCAGGAGCTGTGATATATGTGCAAGTCCCTTTTCATTCCTCTTACTCGTACAGGAGTACTCAGTGAGAGGGTGGGTCCTTGCCTTGCAATGCACCTCAGCCTGTGCCTTCTGGACCTCCAGCACAGACAGGGCACGGCAGCAGCTTCCAAGCTTACCCTGTGTTTGAACAGAGCACTGAGCTGCATGAGCAGCTGACTTTGCCAGGGGGTTAACAAGCTACAAACTGATTTTTTCTCCTGCCCCAAGCAGGTAAGTTTATTAGCCATACTTAAAGATACTTCTCCATTTTTTTTTCTGTTGGCAGAGACCAAAGAATAAGGGGTTTTTTTTCTAGACTTTAAAAAATTCCTTTCAGCTTAAATCATATGTTCTCTGCAGTGTTATCAGAGATTTAATTTTTTTTCCCAAGATACTTGTCTTTTCTTATCCTTTCACCTGTGATGTTGAACTTCTGAGTGAGCAAATGTTCCTACTTGGCAAAATGGACAAGAACAGCATCCAGGTTATAGCCCTTCCCTTTGGTACTTCCTTTTTGACACAGCTTTCTGTTAGTTGAAGGGAAAAATAGGGTCTTCTTACTGTTTGGCCTTTCCACTAGATTTAACACAAACCCACATGAAAAACTCAGGCAATGAAAGACTAGATTCAGCCACACTGCACACATAGCACAGCATTCCACAGCACAGAGAATTTGATGGCTTCTTTGTGAAATATCTGTATTGGTTTTACTATGACTATATTAGATTTTTACTAGGTTTAGATTAAACTTTATCGCCAGAACACCATGATGGGTGGAAACTCAACAGTGCAATTCACCTCCAGAGCTAACAGCAATAAAGTGGGAGCCAGAACACCAGTCTCAGCAGGGTTCACACTGCCTATCTCCTGCAGTGATCTGCTGTTTGGAGGGAGGTGGTGGTGAATAATAATTGGGAGGTGCCCCGAGACTCGCCAGCGATAGGCTCTGGATAAGCACGAAGGAACGGGGAGATGTGGGGCAGGAACCAGCAAACTCCAAACTTCCTGGCTTTCCTGGCCTGCCTTCACACATCTCCCAGATAGCAAAGGGCAGTGTCCTGGGAGAAGTGAACACATGAGAGGGGTGTCTTGAGATCTTAGACAGCCCCTCTCATTTTTGCAGAATCTTTCTCTGCAACTGGGCCCTCCTCTGAAAGGCTGTTCCTTGATCACCAGGCTCCACAATTCCTCTGAAAGGCAATTCCTTGATCAGAGGCTCCACAATTCCTCTGAAAGGCAATTCCTTGATCACCAGGCTCCACAATCCCTCTGAAAGGCTATTCCTTGATCACCAGGCTCCACAATTCCTCTGAAAGGCTGTTCCTTGATCACCAGGCTCCACAATTCCTCTGAAAGGCAATTCCTTGATCACCAGGCTCCCTATTCCTTGATCACCAGGCTCCACAATCCCTCTGAAAGGCTATTCCTTGATCACCAGGCTCCACAATCCCTCTGAAAGGCTATTCCTTGATCACCAGGCTCCACAATCCCTCTGAAAGGCTATTCCTTGATCACCAGGCTCCACGATTCCTCTTCACTGCAGGACATGCAGAGCACTCAGACAGAGCTACGACATCAGCTTACCATTTTTTTTTTCCATATAAACAAAACATCTTCCCATTAAGAACATCGGTGCTGGAAGTGGTGCAGAGGTGACAGGAACTCCGAGAGAGCGAGGCTAAGGGCTCAAGAGCCACTGGGAGGACACACACAGGTGGTCAGGAAGGCTCTCCATGTGTCCTGCTCTAGGCCAGCGTGGTTTCTCAGCTGGGGAGGAGGTGGGAGGAGAACCCTCTACCCCTGCAACCTGTAGCATCAAGGGTATAAGTACAAGAACAATGGAGGAAATTAGCTTGAAGGTACTGGAATAGTAATGGAAAAGAAGAATTAGCCATAGGGATTAGCCATGATCCGAAGAAGAAGCTGATGAAGCAGGAGATAGGGTAAACGCTGTTCCAGAGAGCTGCAGAGGAGAAGGATTTTCCACTACTTCTGGTCAGACACATATAAAAGGCAGAGCCAAAGTCAGTGCTGGTCAGCTGGAGGCAGCTGGAAATGTATCAAAGAAAGAGGAATGAACCCAGAGGACCTGCCTGAGGAAAGAGTACAGGGTGCTCATTATTATGAATTAATATGCATATGGCCAATAAGCTGGTAGGGAACCACTGGGTGGTAGAAGGGGAGAAGAACATCAGATAACACCTGAAATACTGAGAGAACAGGTGCAGAGCTCGCTGTGTTTGAGTGCATGGATAGTTGCAAGTGACCACTGCCAACGTCAGAAGTTTCTGCACAAATTAGGCTTTCTTGGGTGTGTCCGTGCATGGGAAAGCTGTGGATGCAGCAGTAGACAGATTTACAGATAAGAAAGATCTGGGAGCGGGTGGAGAATTCAAGATCAGGGCTGCCCACAGGTTTCCTCTGAAGGGAGATAGATGGGAGGTCGAGGGGAGCAAGGAAATAAGAGCCATGGAGATAGCACTGCACAGCACAGGCTTGTGAAGTGTCTGTCAGCCCCAGCAACCAGCCCCTCTGACTAGGACCGTGTGTGGTGGCTGCTCCTGCCTGCAGGACAGGGGGAACAGGGCAGTGGTGAGGCTGACAGCCCTCCAGACACACACGCAGGGCTGGGCAAACAAGACGTCACCTGGAGCTCGTGTTCGGCCGCCTGTTGACAGGACAGATGAGTCTTTCTGCGTAAGAGATGGTCATGATCACAGAGGACATCTCTGGCTTTGGCACCCTCAGAGTGCCCAAATAACAGGCATGCAAGCAGGCAGTGGGGGGTGGGGGTGCCCAGTTCCTTTAACTAATAGAAATAGAGGAATTCTGTACAGTATTTGAGCTTTTTTGTTCAGAGGTTGAATACGAAGATGCTGTTCAGCCGTTAGAAAAGTACCCCATGAGAAGCTGGAACTCTGGACTCAGAGCATGTGCTGCTCAGCTCTGCTGAAAACTAGGAAACAGCCCTGGTGTTGAGAGTGTGCACAGCCCCACACAGGGGGAAAATATAGGAGATGAGTAGGAAAATATAGTATAGGAAATGCTAGGAAAAGAGAGGCCATGGCAAGAGCCAAAGGAGTAGAAACTTCTCTGACAGCAAGTGAATGAAAAAGCTTGAAAGTCAGACCAAGAAACAAGCCAAAATGTCTTTAAAGGAAACATTCATTCTTCCATCCTTCCATTTCAAGATTGTATCAATCCCTGTAATAACTGGATTCATCTCTCCATATGATAACAAAGTCGGGCTTTATGCTTGTATGAAGTACCAGTTTGTGATCTGAACATCTGACAAGATCCCTCAGCCAGGAGCCCAGAAGGCTCCACATTTTCTCCTCACTGAAGAGGCCCAGATATTTGGGGATACCCAGGGAAAGGATGTGGCCCAAGACAAGAGCTGTATCCTGAAGGATTCTGGTGTGAGCTGCTGCACTGCAATGTCAGGTGGAGCAGGGGGTGGCAGAGAGGCTCAGCAGGCCCTGCTGTGCTCATTTCACAGCTGCAGAGTGTCTCAATCCGTTTACCTGCAAGTACCAGGTATAACCAGGTTAGATAAGAGCATTACCACCACATGTAACCTTTGGACTTTGGCTTGGGGCTTCTACTTTCCCTTCTGGAGAGAACACATCGTATTTCACTGTCTGCTTTATTTCTTTCTCCCTTATTGCAGTTGTGCTCAGTACCCCACACAGATTGATTTTCCTGGAGGCACAAACAAGCAGATAGAATCTAGAGGACGTTTAAATAAAGGGAATCATTGTAAATGGTCTTTGAATTAATAAATGTATATAAAGATAAATAGGAGACGTAGAGATATATAGGACATATAGATTGTACAAACAAATCATGACCCATCTGTTTGGTGTGCTCTGTTTGTGTGTGCCCTCAGTGCTAGGATATCCTGGAAAGCAATAGGGTTTTCTGGACACACTTGGGATCCCAGCTGGGATACAGGGAATTTGCCACAACATCAAGGGATTGAAGGATGGATCCCAAGCTAATAAAGCATGCCCAATAGGAAGAGTTTACCCTAAAAAGAATACCTAAAAGGCACAGTCTGCCTTCTCAGCTGACTAAATTCAAGCTGACAGAATATGCACTTCCACTGTAGCCGCTACTAATTAGCAGAAGAGAAAAGAACTACCAATTTAGAGATGCTGCTGACCTGTAGGCAGAGGCGGCCACTGATTTTTAAGAGACCCTGAAGTTCTCCCCTTCCGTCCCCCTTCCCATATTCCTGCCAGCCACTGACCTCCCTTTGATCTGCTGCAAACCTGGAAGGTTGTCTCCCTTCTCCTCTCCAGATCTGTGCTCAGAAAGAAGAGCTGCAACATTCACCATGCATAACTGTGCACAGCAACTCCTTCTGAGTCTCCTTTGGAGATGGACTTATTCCTTCCTGCCTAATTAAGAGAA
Source organism: Edolisoma coerulescens (assembly GCA_013397115.1). Taxonomy (NCBI): domain Eukaryota; kingdom Metazoa; phylum Chordata; class Aves; order Passeriformes; family Campephagidae; genus Edolisoma; species Edolisoma coerulescens. Next base: position 636,998 of record VWZW01000738.1, on the reverse strand, counting down.
TATCAAGTAGGACTCTCAACAAAAGGGATTTGGTAAGTTTTTTGGACTTCTCAGTCTTTTCTAGTGCACAGTCTGAATACGTAAAGTAGAAATTCATCCATCAACATAAATTAGGCACCAAGATTGGAACGATTTGATTCACCTGAACAAAAATTACAAAAATGCCTGTTTGTGCTCCCCTTTCTTGCTGCCATCTGGCTCAGCAACACAGTTTGGTACTTGGGAACAGCTTGTATCTGCTACCCCAGTCTATATGTACTTTTAGGAAGCTACCAGTACAAGCAAAGGCAATATATTGTCTTCCCCATTCTCTTCCAAAGCCCTCCTCTGCACCAGCAGCATCCTCCCTCTCACTTTCTGTTGCTAAATCAATTAAACATTCAGCTCTGCTGAAAAGAGGGAAAACCAGTTACTATAACATCTTGACTTCTTGACTTCTGCTAATTCTATTTCAGGTCAATTGCTTATTTCTCTGTATTTCTCCACTGCCAATACAGTAAGCCATGCACTCTCCTGGCTTCGATCCGAATTGTCTGTCACCTGGCCTGTGTGATACCCTGTGCACATCAAATGACAGAGGCTCTGCCTCTCCTGGAGACCTCTGTGAACAAACAGAAATTTAAAGCACCAACTTACCTCCAGCTTTACTCCCAGCTTCTGGTGAAGGCAGGTCACCGGCAGAGACTGACCTCAATCTTAGTCAGACTGTCCCTGTACCCCTTCATGATCAAGGCCAAATGCCACAGTTACTGGCCAAATGCCACAGATACTGGCCAAATGCCACAGATACTGGTCCTGCAAGGGATTCTCGGTGGCTTTGCCAGTCTGGGAATACAACTGTGCATGAGATGGTTTAAAAGCTGAGTGAGGCTCCTCAATTGAGTTACACAGCTCAAGGGAAACTAGGACTACTAAGCATACAGAAACCATCTGACTCTCCACAGAAAAGTTATTACTCCAAAGGTTTTTGTGCTTACCAAATAATCTGATCTCTGCTTAGTGCACAAGGGTTTTCCTTTATCTTGAACTGAATTTCAGTGTGTCCTTGCATGAAGAACATAATGAATTACATGCCTACGGCAAGTGCTGTTTGAAGCACTGTCCTTTATTCCCAGAGCCATTTCCAGGGAAGGTGAAGCACCTCTGGTTTTATCACAGATCCCCTCTGCTGCATCACTTTTTGCTCAGGGGATGACACTTGGGTGGACAGGATTTAGCACAAACACAACCTGGTGGATTTCCCTCTCTCAGCCAGGCTGGTGGGAGTTGTGCCTCACTGGAAGACAGGCATGACAGAGCCTGTAACCTGAAGGCAGAGCACAGCATTTTAGGACAACTGTGAGGCACAAATCCAAAGATCCATTCCTTCACCTCCCAAAGGTGTGCAAAGATAAACACCAAAGAGACACATCCTGCTGGTGGTGTCAGTGCTGCAGAAATACAACTGTCCAATTTAAACCACAAATCTTATGGGGACTTGTATGAAAAAATCCCACCCTCAGGGAAGTGGGGCATTTGAAAGTGATTATCAGGCATGCAGCTCATTTTCAGTGGCTGGCGACTCACCCTGGGCATTTCTTGTGCAGCCCGAACATGGCCTCACAAGCAAAATGTAAAATGTCATTTGGGCTCTTTTTGGGGTGCCATCCAGGAAGGGCCCCTCGTGTTCACACCTTCCAAATTCCTGACTGGTGAGATGCAGGAAGATTTCCAGGCCTAGTGCCACCAGGCCACTCTGGACAGGGTGGCAGCAGCATGGGCAGCCTGTGCAAGGGGCCAGGCTCTTTCCAGCATCTCTCAGTCACTAGATGTCTGAGCTCTCTCTGCCACTCCACCCTGAGGCCCAGGGAGGCATCACTATTTTTCCAGCTCTGCCTTTACTGAATAACTCAGCTAATAGCATCAGATGAAGCAGTGATTTTCTGATGTTTGGCCAAGCTGTTAACATTGTCATTCTAGCACATTTTAACAAGTACAGGCAGGTCTGGGTGTTAGTCATATTTCTACAAACACGGTGGTGGTTATTTTTCTCTTTTTCTTTTCTATCTGAGCCATTTTACTGGGCTTCAAAGCTGCCAGTGGAAACAGATGTGTGAATGTTATAAAATTATGCTGCTGCATCAGGCGTTTTTTTATGGCTTTGCATAAGTTGTATGTCAAAAGACACTTCAGGCCAGAGGGCCAAGTGCTTTGGATTGAGAGAAGTTAGCATAAGGAATTACAGTCTGTGAAACCAGCACCCAGTCTTACCCAGACTAAAAAAAAAAACAAACCAAAATAAAATAAATTCTGAAATACAGCTCTCTACCCTGACCTAATTTCAGTTCCATGTATACACACGCTATTCCACAGTCTCCAAATGCTAGAGGGGTTGAGGGTACATCTGAAAGCACACGGCTTCAATACCTTATCACATCCTCACTTCTCATCAGGTGGCCCTGGTACCATGAACTACATCCTGGAGAAGGCCTCCGTGGGATGTGAATCCTTCAGGAGCAGGTATTTATTTTCCTGGGGCTCCTGTGAGCAGCAGCTCAGCCTGCAATCCCCGGCAAGGCCATGCCACTCAAAGGCTTGTTTGAGTGAAGTTCTCAGTGCAGACACTTTTTATGCCTCGTAGGCTTGAACTGAAGGGTGGTACACACTGGGTTTCTGAAGGAAGTCTTGCAGTGAGCCCTATTTTTGGGCAAAATATCGCACCACTCCTTTAGCTCACTTTTATCAGCTGTTTGTGTGGGATGTGCTTCAAGTAACGCAAGGAAACATCCCGTTTCTTCCCGCCGCGCGAGTCCGAGCGCCTCTGTGGGCTGTGCTGGTGATGCATGAAGCAAACACAAACAAAACTCCTCAAGGCACGGGCAGGATTAGTCACGGGCGCCGGAGCAGCTTGTGCGCTGAGCGCGGGGCCGGCCGAGCATCCGGCCGGGCCGGGCCGCGCCGCCAGCGCGGCTGCTCCGCGGGCCAGCGCGGCTGCTCCGCGGGCCAGCGGACTGCGGGGCAGCGGCCCCGGCCGCCACAGGGCAGCCTTTGTGTGGGACAGCGAGCCCCACAGAGAGCGGGCGAGCGCCACTGGCTCGCCCCGCGAGCATATGCGGAGCAGAGCGACATATGGCAACTGGTGACTGCCCGGCGCAGATGCCGAGGGCTTTGTTCGGGGAGAGCGCGCTGCGGAGCCAGCGCGGCGCTCCCCGGCCCCGGGCGCCCTGCACTCCTGGTGCCGCCGGTGCTGCTGGCTGTGCTGAGCAGATTCTGTGCTCCTGAAGCTCTGCCCACGAGGCAGAGCCCGGGGAGCGCTGAGAAATGGGTTTCATTTAAAAATCGTGACGGAGGTGGACTCCAGTTCCAACTCCTCTGCAGTCAGCTTTCGATATAATACCACAGCCTGAAACAAACTATTTATAAAACTGTTTACTTTTTGTTTAAAACCTGTCTTCAATAGTTTCTCTCTATTAATGATATAAGCAGAAAATTAGACAGTGATAAATAGTGATACGTATATTATTTTTTCAAATCTTTTAAGCAAAAGTTTAAATTGAGGTTAAAAAGGGCAAACCAAAGTGATGATTTCCTGGCTGTGGGGCTGAGACAAAATGGAAAAGAGGTTCTATCAGCTTGCTCATGCAGGAAAAACACGAGGGAAGGTTTTGAAATCCCAGCATGGGTTGCAGCTCACCTGTGCAAAGCCATGAGAAAAGCACACACAGGGAACTACAGTACCAGGCTGGGGCTGAGAAACAGAGATCTGCTCTTATCTCTGCCACTGACCACCTGTGTGACCACAAAAACCCCTTCAGCCCAACATGCCTCAGAAATAAAGACATGATACTCCTCTCAGAGCACTGTTTTGCAAAGGCCTGCTGGGTGTGGAGCAGAGCACAACCTTACAATGCTGAATCCTTTCACGTGGGCCACAGGAGCCTCATCAAACAGGAACAGCATCCACCAGGCCGAGGACACGAGGGTCAAAATCTTTGCATCTTATTCTCTGTTGCTGGCACTGTCAGCCTTTGCTCACTTGTCATTTTATGTGTTTCCATGGTGAAGAGGAATCCAGGTCCACATAAGTTTAAGACACTTTACATACAGACACACAGTCAGGGGCCAAGCAACCAAAGCCAGAGGAAGACAAAGTGCCACCTCCTGCCATGGGATGGGAACTGATACAGATCCTGCCCTCTGCAGATTTCTGGTTGAGCAGAGCACAGGAGGCAGAGCCAGACTGGGACAGGGAGCTGGAAGCCACCACCACCTCCCCTAAGAGAGCAGCTTGAGAGCTGCTCAGCTGAGAGCAGTTTCCTTTGCTTTCTGCTCCTTTTGCTTTTTAAGAGCTAGTGAAGCAAACACATTGCTCTGAACTGGGGCTGTGGAGTAGCCAGACTCTAAGTCAAGGGACGCAAAGCAAGTTGCTACCACCACGTTGCAGAAGCAAGAGGCACAGGAGAAACCATGAGGCTGCCCAGAGACCACCAGAGGGCTGAGCTGTGCTGACTCTGTGATCCCCAAACTAATTTGTCACTCTGGCTCTTGGTGGGTCTCCGAGTTGCTGTATTTCCATGCAGAAGTTCGAGCACATGCGGTAGGTCTGAGTAGCTCTGACTGCATCATATCTGCTGGGCAAGCTCCAGCCATCTGTGCAGCAACTGTCCAGCACAGCCAAGGCTGCTCCAGACCCTCTGGACCTGCACCGTGTGCTGGTGCTCACATTTGCAGTGCTCAGCCAGTACCTCTGGCTGACTGGCTCATCGCTCAGAACTGCTGTTTCACCCACTCCTTTGTAGCAAAATCCCAGACAAGCAGCCCCAAACTTGGCCTGGAAAACAGTCGTGTGGGGAACAAGACAAGATATATTCGGGGAAAACTGGATTTTCGGTAGCCCTGTTTCTGTGACAGTGAGAACAACCTGACAGGGAAAGGGTGTACGGAGGAAGAGCTTTACCTTGAGACTGGCTCCCTCTGCAGCCTGATCGTCAGCACCCCGAATGCGGCGTGTCTTTTTAGACATTTGTTTAACTGCTACTCACAGCCGGAAAACCTTCTGGGAATGAATGGGCTAAGCACGAGAAATCTGTGCTCCCCATCCCCATCAGGTTATTAGTTCGTCTTATGCTTTACGGTATCACAGGGATGATGGATAAACTACCCCAGCGAAAAGGCAGACCGACTTTCCAGTTAAAATTACATCACTGGCAAAAACATCACATCCGAACCTCCCGACCGGGTGGCAAACCAAGCGGCAATTTCGGAGTTCCGTGGGAAAACGCGGAGCAGAACCGGGCTCTAACAAACGGACCGTGCAAACCCTCTGCAGCGCTCCCCGTTTGTTCAAGCCCTTCCCGCTGGGCGCTTCTCCAGCGCGGGGGCAGGAGAGCGGAGCGCGGGGGCAGGAGAGCGGAGAGCGGGGACAGGAGAGCGGAGCGAGGGGGCAGGAGAGCGGAGCGCGGCTCCCGCAGCTCCCGCAGCTCCGCGGCCCCGCAGCGACACCG
>VWZW01000738.1:603376-631171 GCA_013397115.1 Edolisoma coerulescens | reverse complement strand
CTGCCGAGATCTCGGGGGAGCTGCCTCGGCTGGAAGTGTGGGAATTGCCACCAGACACATCCCTAACAGGCGTGTTCTCGCTGGCATCAAGGGTGAGCACGAGGCAGGAGTTAAGCCAGGGAAATTCCACAGTTTATATTACGCAGGAAATCAGATTAGATTATCGCTGGGGATATTACAGGGCTTAAAGCTGTGAATCAGCTGGCAGGTTAATAGCTCCTCCATCTCTCCTCACAAGAGTGAACCCTCCCAGCGTGGCCGAAAGACCTGTTTTGGAGTGCTCACTGTCTTTATTACACAACACCCCGTACCCGCTGGCCACCCTGCTCAGTCCTCATCCACCTGGCAGGAATTGCAGGGTGAGGAGAGGAGTTAAACTCTCTCCGTGTGTGGCAGTGCTTTGTCCACCAGGTCAGCAGGCTGCACACAGTCCCTGTGTCCTGTCTGCCCCCAAAGCCATCACACCCAGTAGCCTCGTTTGTGCTGAGCAGAAGCTGCAGCCGCCGTGGGATGGGGCCAGTGCAAGCCTTTTGCCAAGCCTGCGAGCACAGAGCACCACGGAGGAACCCTGTGCTGCTAAATCTGTGCTGCATCAGCGCACAATGGTGCTCAGAGCTGCAGGCACTGCCAAGGCAGGCTCTGCCTTTACCACAGTTTCACTGAAAACAGATGAATGAAGTATTGTCAACTTTAGCCCGCCAGAAACCATCTCACGCACCCCAAAAAACATGTGGTAGAATTTTTCAAAAGAGCAATTCCAAGGAAAACTTTGCTGTTACCTTTTGGTGTTTCCAATGCTCTTTACTCCAGAATGGAAACCACCCCATTTTACATTTATAACCCTATGACCTCTACACATCCCACACAGTGTCCCAGGCCTGGCTCTTCGGCCAGTGCTAAACATTGAGCCATACCATAAAACTGTGGGAATTGTCAGCACTGAATAGAGCGCACATTTATGGAGACAAATAACCCCATGCAGGCAGACAAAAATAATCCCCTTTCTTTGCTGGGCAGCAGCCAGTTCATCAGCGAGTGCCTCTTCCAAGCTCTAGACTCAGTGTTGAGAGCCCGAAAAACCATCAGCCCAGAGCAGGAGTCAGTACAGTGTGTCAATGCAAGCAGGACAGCTACAGCACTTAAAAGGAGATGCCACATTTACTTGGCTGTGTGAAGAGCTCAGGGCTCATCTATTCATGCAATAAAGAGCTTGTTTTCCTCTGTTTACTCTCTTCAGGATTTGTGTCTGGCTGTTTCAACAGCCACTCGTGGCAGCTGGAAGGATGGATAGTTCTTATATATAGAAAACTTCAGCTAGCTAAGAGTCAGAAGAAAACCTGAGTAATGGTTCTGCATGTTCAAAACACTGCCCACGGAGTGAAAAGGCTGTATCATGTCCCCACAACAGGAAAAAAAAAAACCTGCCTGGTAGCATAAATTGCTTGTTTGCTGTAGAAAAATAAACTCCAAACTGGTATAATACAAAGCCTAGTTCTGAACACATCACCTCTTTATCTGCTGCCAACTATCAGTATTGTAAATTGGCTTAAGCATTTACACCTCACATCTGTGTTTCTTCTGTAGACAGACTTTTAAAGCCAGGTGAAAAAAGCCAGGCCTTTTCAGTGCCTCCCACTGGAATAAAAGCTCATTAGCAACAGTATGGCAAGAGCAGCTTGCACAGACCACCTTTTCCAGGTACAGAGCAAGGCTGCAGGAAGGCTAAAGAACCAGCTGAGTTTTGCCACCACGCTGCAAATTGGCACCAGCAAGCCCAAAGTATCTTCTCCGAGCTTGGCAGCTGAAAACTGCAAATGGACAGTTAGAAGATTCCAGTGTAGGCTTCCTACGCTGCAATTACTTGCCAGAAGACCCCATTCTCCTGCAGTCCACCTTCAAAGGACAGTTGGAAGGAGGCCTGACCATCTGGAGAAATTGTTCGTGATGTTCTATGACATTGAAAAACAAAGCAAACAGCCTGGCAAAACACAAACCTGCTATCGCGCTAATTCCCACTTGTCTTCCCTTTTGTGTCTCGTGGAGCTGCATGTGAGCCTCCAAAAAACATTGGGATAAAGCAGCAAGTTTGGCTCCTCCAGCCAGGCCATCCCTAGCTACAGGTGGCCAGCTGGGAATTCTCAGCCACCTGGCTTCAGCGCCCGCTTTGCTCCGGGGACAATCCCATCTGCTGCCGTCCGTGGCAGCCTCCCCCTGCCACGGTGGCCTCGTCTCCAGCACACACAGAACACACACCTGGGCTGGCAGCACCTCTGTGACTCTCCAGACAGCTCCACCAAGCAACACAAAATAGGAGGCTTCCACATCCCAAACCTAAGTGCATTGTGGTCCAGACTGAAAGGTAGAAGCTTAAACATGTATGTTTGTGAGCGATTTAAATTCTAACATTGTGAAAGTAATCTACCACTTCAATGCTTTGGCAGGAGCTCCATGGAATGATCTCAGGTAAGGGTCTTACCATGTAGATGGCAGAATTCAAACCAGCTTGTACTAAAAGAAAGCATTCTCTTCACTGAGTTGTAGATTTATGTCCTTCCCTGCTCCCAGGTGAGCATGGGATTATGCTTCTGTTAAGAGGGATCTGAACCTGTCAATACTTGGGAGTGCATCTGCGAAACAGAATTACATCCAGAGGCTGCAGTGACCAAAGTTTTCAGGTTTCTTGCTATTTTCATTGTTTCCTTCTTCTTTATTATCCCAGCCTCATTCTTTGAAGTTTATATATCCCCTATTGCTTGTGGATCTTTTGAAGGATCAAATAATTGAATAAATTCTGCAAAGAATTTATTTTCATGCAGAGAGAGCAGCGGATCACCTTCAACAGAAAATGTACACTCACTCTTCTAAACATATCAATAACTGGTTTACTGTCTTAATACAGAGAGAGAGCCAAAGAAAATCATTAGGTTTGGGCTTCAAATGTGCATCACAGCTCTGCTGTTCTCGAGAGTGGGCTAAATCCAGACATGGACAGAAACACCCAAATAATCTCACTTTTGAGTTTGAAGTTTGCTATTTTAATTTCAGGCGTGTTTTGATTTGAATTTTGATGTGCTTCAGAATAAAATGGACTGCTGGCTGAAAAACACTCAAAGCCAAACCAGAAGACTAAATAACCCCCTGAATAAGCTTCATGAGTGAATCCTAAGTGTATTTTTAGGAACTGTTCCACTGGTTGTAGCCATGCCCTTCAGTGCACCACAAGTAAGAATGATCACGAGGAATTTTTTCCCCGTAAGAATGTGCTACAAAATAGAGAAAAGATTCAGCAAGTATGACTTCAGACTGAGACCTGAGATGCAAATTTGTATTTCCAAATCAGTTTCCTGCCAGGACCTACTAAACCAAAATAGAGCTGACAGAGTGGAGCCGTGGTTAACGGAAAAGACACTCAGCACTTGAATGAAAAATGCAAAAAAAGCCTTAAAAGAAAAAGGAGGGAACAGTGGGGCATCAACCTCTTGCCTTTCCCCAGGGCTTCTTTGCATGTCCCGATTTTATTGACACTATCATCCTTCTCTGTGTTCTTAAAGCTCAGCTGTGGTGTGAGGCAGGTTCTGCAGCAATGCCAATCCAGTGAACTGAACGGAGCAGCTCTTGCAGGGCTGGCCTGGGGCTGCTGATTTCAATGGGAGCTGCTGGGTGCCCAGCATGACTGACAGCTAGGCTCTTTGTGGATCAAAAATCAGAATAATTTTGTTCCATCTGGCATTTTTCAGGATCCCCGCTGTGCCCAATATTGCAGTCACAACACCTCGCTTTTTAAAAATCACCACTCAGCCAAAGGCATAAAATGTAACAAGCACTTGAACAAGTGAAATAGTGGCAACAACAGAATCCTTGCATATTACCATTATAGCAATGGCACTTGGTAAGTGGTTGGAGACTCCTTAAACAAACCTGCTTTGTCAGGGAGGGAATGCTTCAACTGCTCTTTGGGGTACTTCATTCTTAACCCCCAGACCACTGGTAGCTACAAAATGTGGATGGGTGTCAAGCTGATAAAACATTTTCTAGGTCTTTTCTAGGTCTCACAGTAAAGATTTGCAGCAGGCCAAAAAATTAACGTCTGAAGAGGACCTAAAGGAAGTAGAAAATAGCAGAGGTAGTTAGGGTGGCAAAGAACATGGCCTGACAGATGGAAAAACTGAAGAGAGTGATAGAAACAGCATGAGACAAAGAGGGAAGAAGCTGAGTTGAAGGAAGTGAAGTTTTTGGACTCGAAACATAAGAATTGCTGGACTTTCCAGCAGGGTTCAGCCCAGTATCCCATCTCAGCAGGGCTGAATGGCAGATGGAAGAGTAAGAAAACAGAAGTTTATGTGCTTTTTCCCTGACAAACTCTTTCTGTTTTAAGATACACGGGGTAATAATCCCAGAACCAGAGATGGTAACCAGTATTTAATAGCTTCTGGTGGAGCTCACTTCTGTGAACGGGTCTATCCTGAATCCAGGTAAACTTTTGGCATTGACAAGACCCCCTGGCAGGAATGCTCACAAGTGTACCTACACTGCGTCTGAAAAAGTGTGTCTTAATTTCTTTCAGGTTAGCCACATATGTCTTGAAATATGAGAAATGGTAAATGATGATGCTTTTCTAATCATATTCTCTGCTCCATTCATGGTTTTTATAGTATTTTATCTCATCCCCATTCAGTTGGTTTTTTTCCTAAGGTAAAAACTTCATGTAATGGTCAACACAGAAAGGGGGCCCTATCTTTTACTGCTCTATCTGCCTTTATCTTTCCTAGCTCTACAGTCTTTCTTTGGAGGTGTAATCATGTCAATAACACAGCAGCAGAGGTAAAGGAACCTCAATTTATTTCCTCAAATTCCTCTGAATTCTTCTGAAAAGCAATTCATTGGAACCAAATAGTAGAAGATTTAGTAAATCACTGCACTTTTATGCTTCTGGAAGTGTTTTCAGAAGCACGATGACCTCCTCCCCATCCCACATACAAAGTGGGAGCCTAGGAAAGCATCAGGTCCCAGAATGCATAAACAAAAGCATGGATGTCAACCCAGAAATGATTTTATTGCGGGCTGCCTTATGGCATATGAACGTTGTAGAATGCAGGGAGTGCTGTGGAGTGCACGTTGCACAAACACTGCTCTCTCAGAGGTGTGAAGTTAGAGTTTTTATTAGCCCTGAATTACTTGGGGCAAACAAGCCCTTTCAAGGTTGTTGTGTGGCTTTAAAAAGAGCTAATGGGAGGTAATTCCAAGCTGCAAGGAAAATACTGAAAATTCAGAAATAGACAGAAGTGGGAAGAGTCTGGAAAAAAGAAAATGATCTCCAGATGGAGGACAGGGGAATGCCAAGAGTCTTGAAGACGTTTTATTTTAATCCCAATTCCCTAAACATTGGATGTTGTTTATAACATGAAATTGCTTGTATTGTTTGTATGTTACTGCTTGATTTCTAAAGCGATGAAACAAGCTGTGGAAGCCACAGCAGGGTTCCCTTTTAAACATTAAATCAATGCACTACATCTGTTGAAATCCTGGAGAGCCCAAGGCAGCAATGCCAAATTCCAGAGTCTGTGCTCAGCAGGAGCCGTGTGGTAAACGTCTGCATTTGGGTTCCAAGTTTGGCCTCTTCGCTGTCATCCTCTGAAAACTCTTTGGAGGCTCTTCAGTCGAAGTGCTGGAACTGGGAGTTCTTCCCTCCCACCTCCAGCAACTTTTCTGATACAGCTGAGGCTGTGAAGAGCCCTGAACCACGCAGGGGAGGACAGCGAGGGGGGCTGGACTGAGTCCCAGGGTTACTTCATGACTTGACAAAGGCACCATCGAAGATGGTGTTTTAATGTTGTTCTGGAGGAAAGTTTTCCACCTTTTTCTCTGTGCTGAAAGATGGGAAGTTCTCTGAGCTGACCAAAATGTACCAACACAGCAGACTTCAGTGGAGTCAGGAAGCCATGAAAAGCTCTCAACACCCACATGCAGATACGCCTAATGTTCAAAAATTCAAAAAAAAAAAAAAAACCCAAAAATGAAGAATTTACTGTACTGAACTCTCCAAATGCCTGAGGTCTGTCTGTCCTCCCACTGTTTATGCACACAGGAATCAATCAAGCTGGGAAGAGAAATATAAAATGCCATGGAAGCCCTGCGGAATGCTGTGTTCAGTCCCGTGTGACTCTGAGGCTGCTCCCACCCCTGCCCACTCAGACCTGTCAGCAACCCAATTCAGCCTATTCATTCCCTGTGTCTGCTGAGGTGCAATTAAATCCTCAGGTCTGGGCCTCTTGCTAGAACACCCTGTCCCTTCTGCAAGTTGTCTGGGTGAGCACACAGAGAAGGGTTAAAAGGACTTTCCTGACTGCTACCCCTGAGATGCTGCAGGTTTTCAGTGGGCAGCATCCTGGGACATGCTGGAGCCTGCCTATCTACCTCAGTGTCTTTGTTTCCAGAAGGGAAATCATTCCTGCTTGTCAAGGGTGGGCGTTGAAAGAATCTGTAGCCAGTCATTGCTCTCTTCTGGGGTTCAATGGGAAAAACCACGTCAGAAGGAGTCCTCACTTAACGACTGTGGGGCAGTGCTGGTTTTTTCTGAGGAGGTGGTGATAGTCAGTAGCATGAAGCAGTGAGCACGACACACACACTCCTGCACTCTGGGCCCTCAGTCTAAAATGACTGTATGGACAGTCAGACATCTCACATGGCATTGCATTCTCTAACTCTTAAGTGAAATCCTAAATCTGACCTGAAATGTCAAACAGGACTCATTCTTCTTTCTTTTTCACAGCGGTTGCCTGCTTACCTGGATGCTCAGTTTCCTGGTTTGCCAGGCGCCTGGCAGAGTGGCCTCTGCAAACTCACACCTGCTCAGGTGCATCTCTCTTGGGCTTTTGGCTGCTCTGCACAGCTCTGCACAGGTGACCTGCTCCCCAGCCATTTGCCTGCCTGCGACTGCAGAGGTCATACCCAGAGCTTCCAAAACCTGTACAGCCAGCATGCCTGAGGTATTACAGAGAAAAAATTGGCTCATAATTAAATCTAACTTAATACTAGGTGTTGGAACATGGTTGTAACACCCAGGAGTTTTTTACTTGTTGAGTCCAAATGTTACGGACAGTAGATTTCATCCCAAGAAGCAGTAAAATTGAAAATCACTTGGGGTGTGATGGGTAATTGGCTAAATACAGGCTGTTACATATTTCTTCCACACTAGAAATATGTTGCAGTTTTCTTAAGAAAGTACAAACCTTCGGAAAAGCATACCAGCATTTATGATTTTACCTTGTTACAAATGTTAAATTAAAAATTGGTTGCATTTTCTAATAGAGATGCTGTAGTTTAAAAAAAAAGGTTTCCTAGCAATGTGATCCCACTCTCTTCCCTAACCTGCCCTATCCAGGTGCCCAGGAACCGCTGCCTCACACAGGCAGTCCCAGCTGTGACACTCTGCTGTGGATGTCAGCAGATAGAGCAGGAAACAGGAACCCCCAACTCCAGCTCTGATGAGGTACAATATCACAACAAACACACAGGAAATATTCTTTCCTTTAGGATAATTAGGTATTTTATGACAAATTTAACCTTTTTTATTTTTTTTAAGAAAGGAGATGTTATTTTTACACAGGTTCACTTTCGCAATGCCAAATTTCTACCTAAAAAAACCCTGACAAATAAAAGAGAAAAGGGGATTTACATGAATGTGCAGCAGTACCAGCCACAACGAAATTGTATCTGCCTTAAGGTACAACCTGGGCCATTCACTCCCATGGGAATTATGATTGCCTGCATGAAGGCAGAATTTGGTTCTCAAGTCAACATTTCACTGCATTAGGATTATTTTTAATGTAAAATAATGCTTAATCTACTTCTGCTTTCTGTAGTATAATTTACTCAGTTTGATCAATTACAACATGCATAACAAAGGCACAGACACACATCCATGCCCTGCTCAGCTCTTAGGACCCTGCTGTGTTCTGTGTGCTCTGTTCTCACCTAGTGGGATGCCTGTATTTAATGGGAGCCTGTCATCAAATACGTACTGAGACCAAAGATGCCCAGCTGGAAGCCTCACCTGCAGTCAGTTCTCCTCCTCATCCTCACAAAGCCACTCACTGCCACCTGAACTGAAACCAGAAACGTGGCTGCTTCCAAAGGGGAAGCTCTGCCTTTGTAATCCCAACGCAGGGCTCACCAGAGATGGTTCACCTGTGTATTTCACACAGCTGTGTTTGGTAAGGACAGGGAATATACTCAAAGCAACAAAGTCTTCCCAAAACAAACACTCGACTGTTATATTTTTCAGCATTCTGACAGGCTGAGAGAGTTGGGGCTGTTCAGAAGAGAAGGTTCTGTGGAGACCTCTGAGCAACCTTCCATTATCTGAAAGGGGGTCTACATAAGAGCCAGAGAACTGCTCATCAGGAGCTGTAGTGATAGGACAAGGAGTAATGGGTTCAAACTGAAAGGGAGTAGGGTTAGATTAGATATTGGGAAGGAATTCTTTACGGTGAGGGTGCTGAGGCACTGGCAAAGGTTGCCCAGAGAAGCTCTGGATGCCCAGTCCATGGAAGTGCTCAAGGTCAGGTTGGATGAGGCTTTGAGCAACCTGGTCTAGTGGAAGGTGTCCCTGCCCGTGGTAGGGAGGTTGGAACCAGATGATCTTTAAGGTCCTTTCCAACCCAAACATTCTGTAATTCTATGATTTTGCAATATGCACATTCTTAATTGCAGATGCAACTTCCAAAACTCATACTGAAATCTCTTGTTTCTTTGTCATTAAAGAGAGAGAACCAGCCTTCAAGGACTGTGCTGATTAGAATTTTCTCTGGTGACACCAAACTGATGCAACTTACACTCAGTTTTGTAACCTTTGTGCCTTGAATACCAAGAAAAGGGTGGGTGGTTTTTTTGGCAGAGCAGATTGATAAACCTGTCATGCAAATATTTTGACTGCTTAGTCACTGCAGCTCCTATTCTAGTGAAGTGTCTAGAAACTGATCCCCATGACTTGGTGGGTGGAGAGAAGAAGGGGCTGGAAATTGAAAAAGATTGGATTGCTTACCAGTAATAGGAATTAATGACTGTTTATAAAGTGCTTTGAGATGGAAAGCAGTAAATGAGCCTAAATGCTATTAAATACATGAAGCTCTCCAAGTGGGGCAGATCACGGAATAACAGCAGGGATTTTGTTGTCTGTGTGTCTGACTGTTAAGCTTGTTTTGCTTGTGTCTGACCACTTGTGAGATAGTCATGAAAAACCACCCAACAGAGTAACCAACAAAAGCAGTGAATAAGAACTGCTGATAAGGCTGTAGGCACAAGTGTGGGAGTTCTACCTCGTGTCCAAAGCTGTTTCAGGTCAAAGATACTGTAAAATTCACAGGAAATAAACACTTGTGCACCAGGGGATTAAATTCTGACCTCACACTAATGTCAGTTCCTAAAAACTCCTTCAGCCTTGAAGTACATCACTGTAAATCTCATTGGAATCTCACTACAGAAATTACCTTCACTGCAGCCTGAGCCACCGAGGAACAACGCCAGGGCAGCACCAGCAGTCCCCACAGTTACTTCAGGCACCTGTAAAACATCAACAGTACCTAGAGCCAAAACTTACAAATCCTCCAGCAGAGACTGCTCTGAGCAATAAACAGTGTGTGCTTGTGGAGAAATATTGTTGCACAAACTTCAGTTCTGCTGGACTGCAGAATTAGTGGGTGCAGGGAACACGACAGGCTTGTGATCTGGGCTTTTTATTAATGCATTTCCTGCAGCAGCTCCTTGTTGTACGCGGTTCAGACTGCCTCAGACTCAAGCAGTCAGAGGATGGAAAATTGGCAGAGGCTCTATAAACAAAGGATAATGATCAGCAGGGAAGTGTTAGAGGAGGTGAGAGCCTAACGCAGCACAGCAGGGACTGCTAGCGCCTGTCTCAGCTAGAAAATCTAAATAAAATTAATAGAAGTACAAAGCAGGAAAAGGGCCCGTTAAAGGAAGGGGAACTCCCTGGCCACGTGGAGTACTACATCTAAAAAATTACCACAAAACTTGCTCAGTTCTGTGTTTCTGCACAACCACACATGGAGCAAGAGAGGTTAATTTTATGTGACAGCGAGTCCACTGCCAGGTGTTACACACTGCCACAAAATAAGATGGATTTGGAGGCAGATGAAAGTCTGTGTGCACAAAGGAAATTATCTACACCACAGATAATGAATGTGACAGAAAAATTCCACTATGGGGGAGAAGTACCAGAGTATAAATCTTGCACTGCAGACAGAAAGCCACTTAATATCTTTACAGATATCAATTCCTGTCATTTTCTGAGCCAAGACCCTAAGTAGGGTTATTTAGAAAGTTGTGTTTGATTTGAAGAAGGAGTAAGAAATGGTAGGAAACCTTACCTGTTCTTAACAAAATAAAGATTTTTCTAATTCCTATCCATTAAACACCTCAAAGAAACATCGTATCATCACTATGCTATACCCAGCTTTTACACAGAGATACTGTATGACGGAGAAATCTTCAAAATTCTTTTGAATCTTATTATATAGGACTCCCTAGGGACACCAAGCTTGGAGCTACATAAAAATTATTGTCCCTATGCTAGAGGTCAGACAGGCTAAGAAGAATGAGTAGGAGATCTGATAAGGAGAGTAAAATCAGTTCCTTTAACCATCAAGAGCTCTAAGAAGCTCAGAGTTCATTTTCAACTCATAGAAAACACCTACAGATGCTGAACAGAAAACCATAAAAATTGGCTTCCTGTCAAAATATTTGACCAAATCTTTAATTTTAAATATGTAATTCACAAATTTCAAGACCATACTTTGATTTACAGGCGACACATGGTTCAGTAAGAATCAGCTTACTGTCGAAGCAGTCTGCAGCTAAACCAATCATCCTCATAGCAAAACACAAGGAAAACTGAACGAGAAATGGATTTGCCTCACTTCTCTACTTTCATGAATCGATTCTCTCTTGCAATCATATTTGCCACACTTAATTACTTTTGCTTTTTATACATTCTATGTAATTTCATTTCATTACCAGTAAAATTTATGCAAATCTCTCTGCTACCAGTGTGTGTCTGATGCAGCTGTGGGAACCTGCAGCTGATTTGCTGCGTGTGGGAGGATCCTGGTTCTGGGATCTGGCAGAGCTGGGCTCCTGTGCCCTAATGACTGTCTTGACCTCTGCTTGTCACATGCAGCCAGTTACCCATCTTTGCAAGGTCTCAGAATAAACTTCTTTGGTGAAGAGGTAAGAGTCTGGATCAAAATGTGCAGGCTATGCTCTTTTAGTTAACTCTTGTGGTAGTTACCTGTTGCCAGAAGATGATGTGGTTCATGCTCAAGGTTTCTTTTCAGTAATGTGAAGATACACTGAAGACCAAACACAGCTTTCAACTTCCATAGCTTTCTCCAGGCTGCGTTACAGAGGAAAACTCTACCACAGCCGAGAGCCTCTGAGCCAACATGAACCCTTTTGGGGTCCTGTGACGAGACTAGGTTTGGAACTCTCCCAGCACAAGTAGGAGCCGTACTCATCAAGTCACCTCCTCCCGTGGCTATCGTCTGGTTCTCTGCCTTTCTCAGCCTCGAAAATGAAATCAGGGAACCAGCATTCTGAAGTCTGGGCAATCTGCTAGGAAAAACTCTTCCTGTCGCATCAGGAAATGACTTTTCCTGTTGCTTTTGTCCAACCTGTGAGTGCTGTAAAGGCTCAGATCGGTACAGACCAACAGCTGTTACACTTGGGCACATCACAGGGTATGGATATGCAGGAGGTTTTCCTGCCGGGCTCTGTGTCACGGAGCGCTCCGGTTTTGAGGACACTGCCCGTTTTTATCTGACACGGAGGGCTCTGGTTTTAAGGACACTGCTCGGTTTTTATCTGACACGGAGCGCTCCGTTTTTAAGGACCCTGCCCGGGTTTTATCCGTCGGTGGAAGCGGAGGAGGCGGCGGCCGCTCCCGCCCGCAGCGCCCGGCAGGGGCCGACAGAGACCGCTCCGCCCGGGCCGCTCCGGCTGCGGGGTCGCGGCGCTCCTGGCGGGCACTGCCGGCTTTTCCAGGGCATCACAGCCTGCAGCGGTGCTGGCACCCGCCAGGGCACGCAGCACCAGGGCCATCGAATAGTCTGGGCCAGAAGGGACATCATCCAGATCCAGCCACGGGCAGGGACAGCTTCCACCAGACCAGGCTACTCAGAGCCCCATCCAGCCTGGCCTTGAACGCTTGCAGGGATGGGGCATCCAGAACTTCTCTGGGCAACGTGTTCCAGTGCCTCACCACCCTCACAGTAAGGAATTTCTTCCCAAAATCTAATCTACCCCTGAGGATCTCAGTGGTGACCAGGAGGAGTTACACGTGTACAGAGTTAGTGACTCTGGGGGAGCCAGCAAGGGGCTGCAGGCAGGAGACACAAAACTCTGTCAGGAACCTGAGAGCAGAGGTGCAGCGATCCAACCATCACTAGTATCGAAAGGACAGTGACCGAGTTAAAGCTTCGTGGGGCACCACTCCCACATCTCCTGGGAGGGCAGTTCCCACACACATCTGCAAGGAACATATTTCACTGAACTGGCGAAACTCCCTCTGAGCAGACAGCCAGAGGACCCTGTTGGCTGATGGTGTTAGAAGGGGCTGGAGAACAGCAGCAACCAGAGCTGGTGCCTCCTGCCCTGGAAGGGAGATGTGCCAGTGCCATCCTCACTGGTGTGGTGCTGGGAGCCCGCCCTAGGCCTGGCTGGCACACAACTGGAAAATTAGTGGGAGTGAGGTACACTGGAGTCATCCCAGTGTAGGTTGTAAAGTACAATGAAATGCAACTCATACACTTTGAAACACAAACCTCAGAAGTGGTGTGTTAATTCCATAATGACAGGAGGACTGTGGATCCAACCACCACAGTTTCCACACTGGGCTTTGGAGTAGGCTTGGTGAGAGGTCAATATCATGTGGGAGCCATGGAGTGACACCATTGTCTGCACTTGTTCTGACACCTGAAATGGAACAGACCCTGCCTGTTTTTAACTCACACTAAAGCCAATGTGAAAAAACATCAGTAAGGCAACAGGAACTGCAGTGGGAGTTTGCAGAAAGAGCTAAACACTGCAGAGCAAAACAAAGTAGGATGAAGGTGCCAGGTCAAACAGAGTAGAAGGGAAGAAGGGGGAAGTCCTCCCCCAGTACCTATTAGGATGGAGATCCTATCACTGTGGGCCTAAATCATAGCCCAACCAGCGTGAGCAGCTGTTCAAATCAGAAGGAGCTCTAATGATGGAAGAGACTTGCAGAAAAATTACTTCGGCACAAACCAGTGGTAGCAGAGATACCGATGGAATGTGAAATAAAGAAATCAGCTGTAGGATTCTCTTTCCAGGAGGAAGGGCTGATGAGTTACAGTGCCATGTGTTATCACTACAGATACATTTGGGCAAAACTAACTGGAAAGGTCAAATAACTCATGCAAAAGTAGTTAAACAAGAGTGCATACCCACCACTCAGCAAAAGACCATAGTCTGAATTCCCAAGTAGTAATGTTATTGGCAATATCCCTTTCTCTCTCATTTTTTCTTTCTCTTTGTGGGCCCTTCACTTTTCTCTTACGATTACACCAAAATCTCAGAGACAGCGTCACGTCGTGCTGAGCAGGCAGCAGACTGTTCATTCCCTGGATGGCCATCTCTTTCACTCACAAAACTCCCCTGGGCTCTGCCACATTGCTCTGCACAGAGCCAAACCTGACCTCAACCTTCCTGCAGGACTGTGAGACCAGCCCAGAGCAGAGCACAGCACCAAGCACAGGCAGGTAAGGGCAGCAGGGGGAGGTTCTGAGAACAGAAGGACAAGGCTGAGCAGCAAACAGCTCTGTGCCCCACTGTTGCTCCCTGCTGCTGTATCCCTAGAGAGGATTCCACCAGGAAATTAAAGAGGACTCAGAATCACTGTGCTTTAAGACTGGTCACAGTTCTACAGGTTTGCACTCTACAGAATAAATGAGATCCTGCTGAGTCCTGAATATCAGCAAAGTCTTTGCTCAGAGCTGCAACTGCCTGAATCTCTTCAGTATCCTCCAAGTCACTGGGAAATGGGAGCGTTCACCACCCCAAACACATGGTTGCAGGATCTGCTCTTTGACAGGATAATGCTGCAATCATGGGCAGGCTCTCTTAAAGAATTTGCCCTTCAAATCAGTGGGGATCTTCTCTCTCAAGGAGTGAAACACTGGTGATGGGGAAATGATTGAGGAGGTCCCTGGGTCTGAGATTTCCTTCTTGCCTCCACTGTTTCCTTTGGTCCTATGGAAACAGTCCCTAAATCTGCATCAGCTTTCCAGTTCCTGTAGCCTGTAAATCAGCCAGAACTCCCCTTGACCTTGGTGGGAGGTTTACATGATTAAAGCCAGCAGAAGAGAGACAGCAATGAAAAATCACATACAAGAGCCTTTCTTTTCTTCTCTTTCTTATCTTTTTTTTTTTTTAAGAAAAGAAACTATTTCTAGCAATGAGAAATCTTTTCTGCTCCTAAGGGCAAACTTTGAAAGTGAAGTAACTGTTCCACACATATATCCTATTATTTGTTAGCAGGTTCCACACAGGTAACTTGCTCAAATCACTTTGAAAACATTTCCTTTAATATAGGAACACAGGAGATAGATTAAAAGCATGCAAGTCTCCTGCTGAATGCCAGAGGCTCTGGAACACTGAACTCAGCACTTTGTAAAATTATCTCCCTTCAAACAAACTTTCTACTGTACTGATTGAAAAGGAGAAGGGAGGCAGGAGCCAAATAATGCTAGAGAAAATTCAAAGCAATTTTCTGCCTATACAGCCTGACAGGACCCCAGCCCTGGCTGTGACCTTTCCAGAGCTCTGCTTACCTCCATCTGCCTCCAACCCTCCCTTTGGAAACCATAATCAGCCCTGTTAGTGAATAAAGAAAACTAGGTTTAACAGAAAGTTTAGGAACTGAGCAAATTCTGTACTCAGGTTTCATTTCAATCTTTGGATTAAAAGCTTTCATCCAAATCCACTCTAATTAAAGATGGTGGGAGCTTTGTAGATACCCAGGTATTTGTACCACACCGATCAGGATTTCCACTTCCCAGGATTTAGTGTGCTGTACTTTAAGACCCTCACTGTCAAACATGCTGATAAAGGATTTCAGCTTCCTTGCAACTTCCAGCCAAAAGGCTTCATATCCCTGACTTGGGCTGCAGGATGAGTAAGCAGGTATTCTAATAAGGGAAAGATGAGACTGGAACTTGTCCTAGGCTATGAAGATTGGAGGATTGTGCCATATAGCTCTGAGCACCTCCAGCTTTCCTTGAAGCCTGTGGCAGCAACCCAGGATCAAGTGTTCACTTTTTCAGAATGTAATTCTCCTGGGATTTTCAATAAGGTCTATTTTTTACTCCTGACACCGCTTCTATGCTACTAATGTCAGAGTTTCTGCCAAATATGTGAAGCTTCTCTGTTTTTATCCTCCTTTTCTTTTGAAAAACCCAAACCCCACAGAGATGGGTTCAGTTTTCCCCTTTTATTTTTTTTTTAATTGATTGGTTTGCTTTGTTCCTTTTATATAGCACCTTCCCTAGTCCCCAGGAGCAGAGCTTGAGGGGAGCTGGATCATGCACAGCAGTGGCTGAACAGCCTGTTCTGAGACTGGATACCCAAAGCACAGAGCTCTAAAGCCATAAACAACCTGAAAAGCCCAAGGTTGTGCCTCTGAATGGAACACTGAACACTGACAAGTTCCTTAGGAAAAACAGGCCTCGAGCTGTCAAGAGTGCTAAAACTCTAAGATGGAGAAAAATCACTTCACTTTTCCTGCTCAAAGGTTAAGAAACACTGCCAAAACAAATGACTGATGCTGGTACAAGCAGGATAAAAACGAAATGGAAGAATGAAAGGCTGAAAAGAATAGAAGACTTGTCATAACAATGAGGGATTTAAGTTTTGTACTCAAGAAAATTTTTGTATCAATTTATACACTGCCTCTAACTTAAAAATAACTAGCTGACCAAGTTTTGGAGTTAAAAGTACATTTTCTCATGATAAATGAAATTAAGTTTCCTTGCTAAAACAAAGTACATAGGACTCAAAAGTTGCCATGAATTACACAAGAAACTGGAGGCAGTACAGCTTCAAAAGATGCCTGAACCAAAGCTTAGGCTAATGTAAGCCATCACAGCTTTAAGAAGTTAATTGACTTTAAGCTACTAAAAATCTGATTTATGATGAATATTCCTAGCAGAAGTAACAGACTCATTTGTTTTCTGCATATAAAACACACCCAAATTAACTTTATTTATTATTTTATGTACTAATTAGTGGCACATAAGTCTCAAGTCCACACTGGATGTAAAATATATATAGGCCATTACAACAGCAGCCTTTGCAGATGGCACATAATAAATCATTAAAAAATTACTGCTCTTTGGTCATTAATGGCCAGGAAACACTGCAAGTGTGGCCTTCTGGTGCTATTTTTCCCACTGAAGAGTCAGCTTCTGAAAACTGACTTTATAAGCACTGAGTAGAAATGCATGCAAGGCATCCAGAGCAATCAGCTGCCAGCAGAATCCACACCCACCTCAGAAGCCCCACGGGGCCCCCTGGGAATTGTTTGCAAAGTAAAGGATGAGGCTGGATTTTCTTTACAACAACAAGGGGATGACAATGCAGCGGCCCCTGCAGCACAAGGGGCTGGTGATGGATGGAGCATCATTCTTTCCCCAGTGACAAATGAATGAGGTAGAAAAAAATCTTACTTTTAATCCCGTTGTCAATTCGTAAGCTGAGCTGAAAAGACCCTTGTGCAAGAAGCACAGCATTATACAGGAAGGCAGGCACAGTAATAATCTGCCTCTTCACTTGTTGCATGTAATACCTGCATGGTTTTGTAAGGATTTGCCACTGCAGACACTCAGGCCCTAGATCTGGTCCCCATTTCTGTCAGGATCATTCACTATATTCTACAGTGCTGTGTCAATTCCTGTTCCTATCAATGTCGCTGTCACTTTCTTTACAACAAAGCTCTAGAAGCTGTCAGAGCAGACTGATTTTCTTGACATCCCCTGAACTTTTCTTTTCTGATTTTCCCTGCACTGCGCTCGCTGTCATCTCTCCATCACTTTCATTGCAGTTTTGTACTTATGCCACTGTCTTATTAAGCTGAAGGAAAAGGATAAAGAAAAATATTTTTTCTTTTAAATAGCATTGCAACAAGTGCTAAACAGTTCAGATGTCTCCTACAATGTTCTTGCTCAGATCTGTGCTGGGCCATCCTGCGGGAAATCTGTCATTTCCTTAGATCTCACCATCTTCTTGGGGCTCTCAGGAAAGTCATGCTTCAAAGAATAACACATCTTATTTTCCCTGCTGCATGCACCCAACTCCAGGGCTCTCTCCATATGACTTTAACTTAGGTTCCTTTCTCACACTGCACATGACCACTTATGTTTTTCCACCAGATTATGTTGCTCCTCATTTTATTTTCTGCCATTCAGGACATATTTGCTCAAGGGAAAGAAAGGTGTCATTGAAATCTTCTTGCTTTCTAAAGAGACTTCTGGCCTCTGGACCTAATCCTGTTGCCACTGTCAGTGTCAGAATGGGGTCAGTGGATATGCACTGTCTATATCCAGTTCATATTCTCTTTAAGTCTTTTTGCATTATGTTTTGTTGAAATCATTTTTAAAGCATGCTTATTTATTCATCTATAAATTTTATCTACTTACTTGAACCCCTCACAAGTCTTGATTCAAGGGTAGCATGATCTACCAGGAATACAAAAGAAAAATATTTCAAAATGGGTCAAAGATACAAATGTCTTGAGGAAATAATACAAAAGTTCAGAAGAAAGGCTTTGGGAATGTTTTCTGCAAAGAGTTAGAAGATCACAACTGGACAGAATGAGGCTGGAGAATATGATAACCTCACTGTCTTAATTCAGTAAGGATTTCATTATAACTGAAAAGTAAATTACAGCTCTTACCTGTGGATTCATAGCTACGTATTTAAACCTTATCTGAGTACAACTCCATGCTATAAAAGCTGACATCAACTACTGGCATACAAACAGAACAGGTAAAACAGATTGCCTGCTCAGTACAGTTATAGGACAGACTTCAAAATCAAACAATTTCATGGTAATACTGGAAATACTGAAAGTTCTGTTCATTCAAACCCTGAGAATTCATTTGTCCTCATTCCGATTGGCCAAAACATCATACTGCAATAATACATCCTGCTTGTGTCATATCTCACTCCAGGGTGGTTTCTGAGCTTTTAGAAAGCTCCCTGTGAGGTTTTTCTCTGGAGAAAAGGATGTCACTAATCCAAACACAAGAGAGGTCCACACATGATATAGAAATAGGGCCTCATTTGCACACAAAGCTTTTGATTCTTACAGATTTCCAGGTGAACGTGTTTGTGGGGTGGTAGGATGAGAACACACATTTCATAGTCACAGACAGAAACACACGTCACTGACTGTTCTCCAGCTCAAATAATATATAATTAAACCCAAACCCTCTCTTTGTGCCTGCAGGAATTGCCTCACAGGATGCAGGGCACACAGTCTGCCTGTGAGCACATGCGAGCTGGACACGTTTGCCAAGACCTAATGCCAAGGTTGATCTCTTCCTTCGTGGCAGTGATGTTGAGGAACCATATTACTCACACAGCCAGCACGAAAACATGTTTGTTTGTGCCTAACTGCTGGTTTCAACTATCAGCACTCCAGGGCCAGCTCCCAGCAAAGCCTGTCAAGAGCTTTGTCATTGATCCCAGCACACAGAGAGCAGTTCCTCTACAGAAAAAACAACAGGAGAACTTCTCACTAACCCCCATTAAGGCCAGGAAGTTCCAGTCCCTTCCATACAAGTAAAAATGACCTGAAAAACAGGTCATCTGAGTATTTATATGGGAAACTCTATATCCTCTGTGCTGCTGAGGACACAGTGTTTGCTTGCTCAGAAGACAAGGTGTATTCCAAAGGATATTCACAAGGTGGAGTGGAGAGAATCCACAAGAGTACTTGAAATAGTTAAAAGCCTTCATGATAAATCTCAAGAAGGTAATGAATGACCTAGTTCATCTCTTTTGAGCTTCATGGTCAAAACTAAAGAAAGAAGCACTGTGAGACACTCGAACATGTTGTCTACAGGTAAGAGAACTGTTTAATGGAAAAGCAAAGAAGTTACAAGTGCTAAATAATTAAAATTACGTTATTTGCACTGAGAATTTCAGAATGGTAGAATGTTTTGGGTAGGAAAGGACCTTATAGACCATCTAATTCCAGCTCTTTTGCCACAGGTAGGGACACCTTCCTCTAGACCAGGCTGCTCAAAGCTTCATCCAACCTGGCCTTGAACACTTCCAGGAATGCTGCAGTCACAGCTTCTCTGGGCAACCTGTGCCAAGGCCTCAGCACCCTCACAGTGCAGAACCTCTTCCATGTATCTAAATCCGACATGGTCAGGGTTGCCCTTGCCCGACCAGCGTCCCGCTGGAGACGTCCCTGGCACTATCGGCCAGCCTGCTGCCAGCTCACGGACTTTCCGGGCGTGCTTAATAGGGATCTCCTTCCCGGTGGCTAAAGGCGTTGGCGGAGGCAAAGGACGAGGGAGGGGTCTGCTGCGCGGGTTCTGAGGGTTCATTCCGAGAAGGGTCCAGGGCACACAACAGGAAAGGGGAGGGATCTAGGGTTCTTATACAGGGGGGAAAGTGGGCGGAGGAAAGGGGAAAAACCAATAGGGAAAGGGAACATGGGAGGAGTCAACAGGGGAACAACCAATGGGGATAACTTAGAGGAGGGATTTACAGAAACAACTAATAGGGTATTGGGGAAGGGAGAAGATTCTGGAACATAATACATATGGAACAGGGGAAATACATAAACATAGGCTTATACATCAAACTAGGAGGGGAATACACAAACTAATGAACTAACACAATGTAAATCTGGACTGCAAAGGGCTGTCGGAACTCACCCCAAGTGAAACGTGGGTGCAATGCCGTTGCGCACCCCAACATAAATCTACTCTCTTTCAGTTTAAAACTACTACCCCATGTCCTATCACTGTGTGACATTGTAAAAAGTCCTGCTCCAGCTCTCTTGTAGCCCTTTAGGCCCTGGAAGGTGCTACAAGGTCTCCCTGGAGCCTTTTCCTCTCCAGGCTGAACACCTCCAGCTCTCTCAGCCTGTCTCCACAGCAGAGGTGCTTCAGCCCTCTGAGCACCATCATCACCCTCCTCTGGACTTGCTCCAACAGGTCCATATCCTTATGCTGGAGACCCCAGAGCTGGATGCAGTGTTCCAGCTGGGATCTCAGCAGAGCAGAGGGGCAGAATCCCCTCCCTCCACCTGCTGGCCAGGCTGCTTCAGATGCAGTCCAGACTGTTTGGCTTTCTGGGCTGCAAGGGCACATGGCTGGGTCATGTTGAGCTCCTCACCCACCAAAAACCCCAAGTCAGGGCTGCTCTCCTCCCAGCCTAGATCTTTCCTTGGGATTGCCCTGCAGGACCCTGTACTTGGCCTTGCTGAACTTCATGAGCTTTGCCCACCTCTCAAGCTCTCAAGGTCCCTTTGGATGACATCCTTTCCCTCCAGCATGTTGACTTCACCACACAGCTTGCTGCTCTGGGCAAACCTGCTGAGAGTGCGCTCGATCCCACTGCCCATGTTGCCAAGAAATATGTAAGATGACACCGGTCCCAATAGTGGCCCCTGAGGAAGGCCACAAGGATGTTGTGTGGGACAGAGTCAGATGCTTTGCACAAGCCCAGGTAGATGATACCAGTCGCTCTTCCCTCATCAACAACTGCTGGAACCCCATTGGAGGAGGCCACTAAATTCTTCTGGCAAAATATATGGGTTATACTTCCCTGTTTTCCATCAGTGGCAACTTCAGTGGACTAGCCATGATTTCTCAAATCTGATGGACAGTGATTTAACTTCATCTGCCAGTTCCCTTGGGACCTGTGTCTGCATCTCATCAGGTACTGTGGACTTATGCACCTTCAAGTTCCTTACACGGTCTTGAACCTGGTCTCCTGCAGTGGGAGGTTCTACATCGTCCCTGTCCCTTTGCCTTCTGCAGCTCGGGGGGTGTGGCTGGAGCCCTTGCTGGTGAAGACCAAGGCAAAAATGTCATTGGATACCTCAGCCTTCTCCAGGACCTGGGTAACCAGGTGTCCTTTTTCCTTATGGAGAGGACCCACATTTCCTTTTATCACCAATGTCCCTATAGAAGCGCCTCTTGCTGTCCTTGATATCCCCAGCCATATTTAATTCTATCAGGGCTTTAGCTTTCCAAACCTGATCCCTGGATGCTTGGACAGTCTCTCTGTATTCCTCACAGACAACCTGTCCCTGTTTCTGCCCTCTGTAGGCTTCCTTTTGGTATTTGAGTTTGTCCAGGAGCTCCTCGTTCATCCAAGCAGGTGTCCTGGTATTTTTGCCTGACTTTTAATTTGTCGGGATGCATCAAGCCTGAGATTGGAGGAGGTGATCCTTAAATATTAACCAGCATTTTTGGGTGCATCTTGCCTTCAGGGCTTTATCCCATGGTACTTTACCAAGAGGATCCCTGAAGAGGCCAAATTCTGCTCTCTTGAAGTCCAGGATTTTGAATTTGCTGCACACCCTCCTTGCTGCCTTCCACCATTTCATGATGACTGCAGCCAAGGCTGCAGTATTCAAACCAAGACCAATCTATTAGAGTAATAGTAAACCATTTTCAAGTACACTCAATGGTTTTTGGAAAAAGAAGTTCATAACCATCATTTGAGTCTGATCTTTCTTGTATTTCCCCCAAAGCTTACTGGTGCAGCTCTGCTGACTTACTTAGGATCAAAGCTTTGTGAATCTATTATGCACATGAGAAGGAAAAAATGTTTTCTGCTCCGTTCAACTATTTCTGTCCTCTTACCTTATATCAAAAGAAAATCTGAAACAGAAGGTGTAAAGGGAGAAGGATTCTTTTCCATCCTAAGAGTGTATATAACAAACAAACAAAACCAAATTGCTAGAGACTCTGTTCAAAGATGAGGAGCTGGAAATCTGTATTCTTAGCACTGGTCTCTGCTGTGCCCCTGCCCTGCTGCATGACATTGGCTGAGCCTTCAGGCAGGGATAGTCTCCTCCCATGCATTTACATCACATCTAGCACATCAAGACTTCCAGGCTGCACTTTAATATAAATATACGTCTTGATAATTTTCTTTAATGGCAGTCTATAGACGTACCTGCACTTTGAAAGCACTGCAGAGGGATTTACCCATGCAGCCCCCACTGATTTCACTGGAGATAGTTTCCTTCTGACATACCTGTTTGTACTCTGGGTGTGTGTACATGAAAAAAGAAGTCGGACAAAGCAGTCAAAGCAATATAACCCAGTATCGGCTGCCATTATGCAAACAGGCCACACCACAGCCTTCCCAAATGGATCTCATAAGCATGGAGGTATCACCAGCCATGTGAAGCAAGGAATGACTCCAGATTTCCAGATATGTCAACTGTACTGGTTGCACGGGTGGCATTCAGAATCAGGACAGCACCCATCAGATGCTAGGAACTGAAGGAAACGGGTCAGGAGGTCACAGAGCTTATTGCTTACAAAAGCTCTTCAGGAGTTCATTACACGTCTTACAAGTCATCTTTAACAAAAGTGCCAGTTCCTCCATTGTCTTCAACAGCACATGTGAAAGTAGAAAGCAGTCTCACCTCTAAAGCTGCTCAGATACAAACTGAACAACTTTCTTCCAAATCAAAATCGAAGACTACAAACTGTTTTCACTGGAGTCTGCATACTGCTGCTAACACAGGGGTAGTTTTTCAAGTGTTTCATTCTGTGCATGCTAACTAGGGATGATTTGGTTATTCACAGCATGATTTGGTTATTCAGCTTCATACCATCAGGAAAAACTGGGTACAAAAGGAAAAAGCTCCCGTGGGAGAGTGACCTGTAAGTTCAAGTAGCCCCTTCCCTGTTCATCAATCTGTAAAGGCCAGCAACCACTGCAGAAGTTTGTAGCACTCCCAGTCATATTCTGTCCCAAGATTTCATCCATGTTTTTTAAGGTGAAATATTAGAAAGCAACAAGTAAAAGGGACCAAGAGCTAAACTTCACAAAATGAGATTAGCAGGAACACAGGAAGAGGAGCTGGGAAAGCAGCGTTGCTGTTCAGCATCACAACAAAGAACAACTTCTCCAGACAGTGATGGCTCAATAGATTACCAGTTGCAGCCTGCCTTTGCTCATCCACCTAGGCTGTAGTCTTTTGAACTGTAACCTCAGGAAAAATAAGTAAATTGTCCTGAGAGTGATCTAAAAAGTAAAAGCAACTTCACTGTGGAAAAAAAGAAAAATACTCTGAATCTGAATCCGTACACTTTCTCCATTTAAATGCATTTGAAAGAAATTAATTCTGTGTCTCAGGCAGAGTGTTCTAAGACTTCCTCCTCATTCCTGCTGTATGAATAATGGAAGCAGAAAATACATTTGTATTTCTTCGGTTTAGTTTCAAAGAATTAAAGATAGTCTTGCATGATTTAATTTGTTCAAAATATCAGGGCTGCAATTTCATTCGGATAGTTCAGCTCAAATTAAAAAAAAACAAAACCTCACTATCCTACCCCATAATAAGAATGCTGTTCTTACGACAAAACACTTGGTAATTTATTTGCACACCTCAATGAAAAGGAAAGAATAGAAAGAACTTCATGTGAAATGCCAAAATATATCTGACTTCTCATCACTTGGCCTTGTAATTCTCCTGTAGTGGATAAGAATAAACTAGTCTATACCTGGGCTTGAACTTTTCTATACAGCCTAAAATGTTAAGCTCATAAATCTCCTTCTGAGGCTTGGGCAGCTCTTAAGAATATCATCAGCTGTCGCTGTGGAGCCGCTAGCCGCGTGCAAGAACTAGGCTGAATCAGGTGAGGCGAAATTCTGATTTTATTATTTAATNCAGAGACAGTTTCAATAACATCCAAACCTTATCTTTGTTTATAGAACACAGGGAGAAGAAGAGAAAAATTCTCACGGGAAAGAGTCTGTGCTGTCACAATCAGCTTTGATTTTTTGCAATTTATAAAACAAACCAAAAAAATACAGACTGTGAAGTAAGTTCTGGATAGCATTCTGTCAAGGAAGTCTGTGCTTCAGAAAAAGAGCATGCTGTCAGCTGTGCATTGATAAGGCAGCACAGAAACAGCCTCTGCATTACAGGAGACCGTATTTATTACATTTTAAGTTTTAATTATGTGATATGCTTGTTGCAGAAGTTATAGAAGACCTCATCACTGCTCTGTGGGGAAGGGAATGAAGAGAGGAGCAGCTGTCCTTCCCTCCAATTTGATACTCTACTGACACTGTTGAGTGTTGCAGGTTTGCAGGTGCAGTCGGCTGGAGGAGATTTGCCTCCACCAG
Organism: Edolisoma coerulescens; assembly: GCA_013397115.1. Lineage (NCBI taxonomy): Eukaryota > Metazoa > Chordata > Aves > Passeriformes > Campephagidae > Edolisoma > Edolisoma coerulescens. Next base: position 606,739 of record VWZW01000738.1, on the reverse strand, counting down.
GGAGGAGGCATCTGAAGGAGCCCGTGTGCCACTGCCTCCCATTGCTTCACCAGAGGTAAATACTCTCTGCTGAGCTTGCACTTTCGTTTTATCACCATCTGTAGCTGTTGAACTAATGCATTCCTCCTCATCTCCCTTTCTCATGGAATAATTAAAAGAAGGAGAGGAGGAGAGGATGGAGTTCAGTGACTGACGGTGCCGAGTGAAGGAACCTGATTTGCTTCGTGACACTGCTGCTGCCTTGCTGTATAACCTTAGGCAAGGCACTCGATTCCTTTCTGCCAGAGCATTCTTATCTTCAAAATAATAGCACCACCTTCCTCTGCTTTAAGATCTGGGCAGGAAAGGCAAAAGGTTGCCTGCATTCAGTTGCCTTTTGGGATTCAGCACAGCAGGGCCCAAACTTTGCTTCAGATACAGCATTTCAAACTTTTGAAGCTTTGCCGGCAGTTTCCTGAGTTTGCAGACAGACTAAACCAAAATCTCTGAGGGTTAAACTTGAGATCCAGCAACGTGAATTTTGAATGCCATCTTTTAAACCATGGATTATATACACACATCTAATAGGTATATCCTACCAAAAATCAAGTGTTTGCCTTCTTAATTTCAATTATACTCTTACTGCCTCCCACCAAGCTGCCAACATCTTCATCCTCTCTCTGGCAATGCTGCCTTGGGGGCTTCACTGGGGAGGCAGAGCCAGCTTTCCATGCACAGAGATGTTGTCAAGGAAAGATGGAACGATCATCTTCCAATTTCATTGCACAAATCCAGGCTTGGATACCGGATAGATACAGGCAGTCAGACAAGTTGGAGCAGCTTGACCTGTGGGGAGCGTGAGATGCCTCTTCACATCACAACCTGCTCTTCCTGTACTGTTCTTTGCCAAAAGAAAATAGGTACAGACATTCTCATAGGAAACACATGTAAAACAAGATTAAGACTAAATGGGAAAGGCAGGGAACCACCAGTGAAGGAGTTGGACAGTTTCTCACTGCCTCATTAATCCTTTTGTTGCACCTGATTCTTCAGAAGACAAGGAATGGTCTGTTTTTCCAGCTTTCTGCCAGCCTGATGAGAGCAACAAGGCTTCTTTTCCTACTCTTCTGAAGGGTTTTTTAAAATCTTGAACCTTCCAGAGTCAAAGCTGAATCACAGTGTCCTGTTTCACATTCCATTCCTGTTCAACACCCTATTATTCTGGGGCAGTGTGAGCTGTCAGGTTTGTCCCAGAGTCCTGAGCACCCCCTTTGTTAAGGTCATTTTGCTCTCTTACAGGACTGCCATTGCTGGACCCACCTTCCTCTGCCCTGGAGTGGATGATGCTTTTTGGCATAACCAACCCACTGAACAAAAAAGCCTGCACACCTTGGGAATAACCTTCCGTCAGCAAGCACTTTCCTCTACACAAAGCACAGCGATCCAGCACTTCTGATACATCCTGAGAGGAAAACACCTTGCCCTTGGAATTGGCAGTGCCACACCAATTACCGTTGGACAGGAATTTGCAGCTTTAACGTAAGGTGGCTGTGGTCAGAAAGCAAATCCAGCCTGTTACCATCACCCCTATCTTGCGTGCCCTAATTGCAACACGCGGTGGCCAGCTCGGTTTGGAACCCTTTAACCTGCAGCAATACAGGAAAGGGACGGTAGCAGCCGGCACAGGATCCCCGTGATCTTCAGCTCCAGGAATGCTGGCAGTCGGGGGTCCCTCAGCCCACTTCCTCACGGGACAGGAGGCTGCACGTCAGAAACCACCGCCGTAATTAGCTGCCTTACGCAGCCAGAGCAGGGGCAGCCTTTCTTCCCCAGGACTAACCCTTCCATGTAAATACAGGAGCTCGCACAGGCACTGCCCACACCGAGCCTGTTACTTTAGTGGAAAAGAGGACATTAGGCTACATAATTGCTGCCTCGCTGTTTGGTGTGCCCCAGCCCCACCGTTTCTAACAGCAGAATGACAGGAGTTAGGCTGCCATGCCACAACTCCGTTCTGTTCCACTGACTGGAACACAAACCTTTTCCCGGCAAAAGCCCTCTCCACAGGGCACGCCGATTTTATTGGCTCTCAGACTCCCTCGGAAGGTCCAGATCAGCCTTCAGGTTTGAGAAAGTTTTCTTTCTTTGTCCATTATAGTACTTTTTTTAATCACTTAGAAAAGCCTAGGTCCGTGAACCCTGTGATGCAATCAGTGAAAATCAGTGCCACAACCCTGCGTTTTATTACTATTTTTCACATCTTCTCATTTTAATCCGCACTCCTAGACCGATCCCGTTCCCATCAAAGTACACAGCAAGCTCCCATTAAAATCTGGCTCAGCTAGTATTTTAATAGCACTTAGACATTCCCGTCCTTTGCATATTTCATCTGCGAAGTGCTTCACAAACATGAATTTCCTAATTACAGGCGGATGATTTACTAAAACTGGAAATTCCTCACTAGTTCTGGCTTTCCCTTTGAAGCTCCAGGATTCGCTCCTGTCCCTCGGCACTTTGGAAGATCCCCGACGCCGCTCGCTCGCTCGTTCGCGGCACAGGCAGGGCACGGAGAAGGGGGACACGGAGGCGACGGCGACCTGCCCCGAAGTGTCCGCGCCGGCGGATCTCTGCGCGGGCTGCNGAGCGCAAGATCTCGGTGTGGATCTGTCAGGAGGAGAAGCTGATCTCCGGGCTCTCCCGGCGGACCACCTGCTCGGACGTGGTGCGGGTGCTGCTGGAGGACAGCCACCACCGGCGGCAGCGCCCGGCGCCGCCCGAGCCCGCCGGCGGGATGCTGTCGGGGCCGCCGCACTCCTACTGCATCGTGGAGAAGTGGCGCGGCTTCGAGCGGATCCTGCCCAACAAGACGAAGATCCTGCGGCTCTGGGTGGCGTGGGGGGACGAGCAGGAGAACGTGCGCTTCGTGCTGGTGCGCAGCGAGGCTTCGCTGCCCAACGCGGGGCCGCGCAGCGCCGAGGCGCGGGTGGTGCTGAGCAAGGAGCGCCCCGGCCGCGGCCTGGGGGCGGCCCGCGCCAGCCTGGCGCTCACGCAGGAGCGGCAGCGGCGGGTGGTGCGGAAAGCCTTCCGCAAGCTGGCCAAGATCAACAAGAAGCGGCAGCAGCCGCTGACCCGGGAGGCCTCGTCGGCGGAGAGGATGGAGACGCTGGTGCACCTGGTGCTCTCGCAGGACCACACCATCCGACAGCAGATCCAGCGGCTCCGCGAGCTGGACCGCGAGATCGACAGGTACGAGGCTAAGATCCACCTGGACCGCATGAAGCGGCACGGCGTCAACTACGTGCAGGACACCTACCTGGTGGGCACGGGCGGCGGCGAGCCCGAGCCGGGCCGGGAGCCGGGCCAGCCCGCCGCCGGCCGCCCCGA
>VWZW01000738.1:506454-603323 GCA_013397115.1 Edolisoma coerulescens | reverse complement strand
GGAGCAGCGGGCGCAGCAGGAGGAGCTGCTGGAGCACCTGGCCGCCGAGATCCAGGAGGAGCTCAACGAGCGCTGGATGAAGCGGCGGCGGGAGGAGCTGGAGCTGGCGGCGGGGCCCGGGCTGGCCGACACGGACTGCGACACCACGGAGCNGCGCAAGGACCGCGCCGACAACGACGAGGACTCGGACACGGGGCTGAGCTCCATGCACAGCCAGGACTCGGACTCGCTGCCCGTCTGCGAGTCCCTCGTGTAGCGCCCGCCCGCCCCGCCGCAGCCAGCCCGGGCACGGGGCGGGCGGGCGGAGCGGGGCTGCGGGGCAGAGGGCGGTGGAGGACTGCGGGCAGGTGTGGGGCAGGCGAGGAAACTCCCGGCGCNGAGATCCAGGAGGAGCTCAACGAGCGCTGGATGAAGCGGCGGCGGGAGGAGCTGGAGCTGGCGGCGGGGCCCGGGCTGGCCGACACGGACTGCGACACCACGGAGCTGAGCGGCGGCGGCGGCGGCGGCGAGGGCGAGCTGCACCTGGAGCACGAGCGGGTCAAGACCCAGCTGAGCACCAGCCTCTACATCGGCCTCAAGCTGAGCACGGACCTGGAGGCCGTCAAGANGCAGAGGGCGGTGGAGGACTGCGGGCAGGTGTGGGGCAGGCGAGGAAACTCCCGGCGCAGGAGGCAGTCACACAGAGGAAACATTTTAATTTGAGCTCTGGAGTTTGAACTTGTTCTGACTAGTCATCCGCGGGCAGCGTTTAGGCTGGCTCGCCGGTGCTTTTATCTAAGGAAGAGAAAACCCACAGCGTGTTGGTGTTTCATTCACGTCTGGGATTGCTCGCTCCTTAAATCCTGCCGCTTGCTTCCCTCTGAAGGTTTTCTTTCCCGGCCTTTTAATCCTCCGGCTGCCCACGATCTCCCCACTGTAGTCCAAGGATGCTCCGGGTGAGCTCTTCACGAGCAAAAGGCCAGGACACGCTCCCGAGCGGGGATCAGTGTCTCCCGAACGGGTTCTTGGCAATGTAGAGTCAGACGGTGGCTTCTGGTGTGTTATACTGGGCTATACTGGCTGTCACAATTACACCCGGCTCCTTTACAGGCAAAAAGTCACGACACTAAAGCTGCTGATCATTTAATCACTACGGAGGAGAAGAGGCGTCAGTGCTACTGACACTGGGATCTCCCAGGAGATCCCGCAAGCTTTTGGACGGTACTGCAGTTCTTTTTGGCAACAAAAAGGGGTGATAAATCACTTCCTTTTTTTTTCTTTTTTCAAAAGAACAAACTAAATCAAAATATAGATTAACATGATGTATTAACTCTGCTCTGCATAGTGCTTTTTCTTATGCATAGATAAGAGTGCTTTGTTTCAAGGCGTACTAAGAAATCTGTTAGTATGTATGGTCATTTGACAGTCATGGAAGGTAATTAGCAGAGCCTGTATGTACACAGCCTTCAACTACATTTTTTCACTAGGCTAGCTGATCTTTGGCTGATCTTGGTTGTAGATAAACAAAGTACAGAATCGGCTTGAGCTACCATTTTTAATAACATAGTTCATATCAGGCCAAGAGATGCAACGATAAAAGCATGACTCAAGCCCTACCTGCACTACAGCTTAATCTTTTCAGTTATTCCAATAAAAAAAAACAAACAAGCAGCTATCAGCTGTAACATGCATTTCACTTAACTGCCAAATCTTCCTCTGCAGCTTAACTCTTGCCCAAAATATATGATCTGCTCTTGCAGTAAGAGACATTAAGGATTCTTGTATTCCAGAATAATTGCAGAAATAGTTTAAGCAGTGAGAGACCAGAGAATGTTGAGTCAGGTCCCACTGATGGCATGAACTTTTTAAAACTTCTGAGATTATTATTTATGTAAGGTTATTTATAAAAGTTTTCATTTAACAATAAGAAAGTATAAAAAAAGGGGTACACCAATAGACCAGTTCTTTATTTTTATTAAAAACTTTGCAGCCTTCTCACCCAAAGACTGTGTTCCACTCTTGCAGTGTTCTTCTGGAAGGAATTCTGATGGACATGAGAAGATTAGGTTCAGGAACTGCTCAGTTTGAAAGCAAGCAGAGAAATACTGTCTGTGGATTTGTGGAGGCTGCACAATTTTCTATATACTATGACTCTTGATAAATGTTATTCCTTTGAATGGGTCTCAGTTGTAACAAGCTGTGGTTTATTTTAAACACTGATTATATAATTGTTTTTCACTTTTTAGTCAACCTTGGAAAATATTTAAGAACCTATTTTTAGAGCTAATAAAACTCTTAATAAGACTAAACAGGTGTTCCCAATTGAGTGTGATTTAAAAATCTGCCAGGACCGGAATTCTGTGGTGTTGCCTTGTGTGCAAAGCAAATAGAAAGGTACACCAAGGGATGACAGCATCATCCCTTCCCTTTCTCATCGCACAAGGGGCTCCCTCAGGTACAAGCAGCAGTGCACTGTCCTCAGCTCTGGCCACTGCAGGGGCAGTGCAGCGGCATTTAGAAGCATCAGCACTCGTCCAGAGTGAGGAATCTGCATTTTCATGGAAGGAGAGCCAAAGAATAAGCTGGGGGATGTGGGAGTCCCACTGCTGCCCTGCATTCAGCAGCGTGGATGTGACGGGTGGGTGGGTGATGCAAGTACCTGCTCACAGCTTCCCAGGGGCTGATGGAAGCAATAAACCTGAGCTGGCTTTGCGTAAGTTCTCCCATTACCACACCAAGCAAATAAAAAGTGAGCACGTTGTAGAAATGAGCTGCAACAGGCTGCACATCACTGTACTGCTGATAGAGGCATCAGCAGCCTGTGGAGCACGAGGTGGAGGAAGGCAGGGAATTCAAAGTTGCAAAGTAGTCTGCCTACTCATCCTCAGCTAGGAAAATCCATAAAACCAGGACAAAACCACTTTTGCTCTAGGCTGCTGGGGGCCATGTGATGCTTGCTCTTGGCTTCCCCATAGCCCATATAAGATTGTGACCCTGCAGAGCTGCTGGTCCTGTCCCATGAGGACAGGGGTGAGAACGCTGCAGGTGGCACTGTAGTCTCAAGGGTTTGGTGGGAGCTACAGTGAACTCCTAAGAGCACCTATTTGATTGTGTTCCTACATTGTGCAGGTGAAATTTGGTAAATTTGTTTGATGTTTGAACAGTTACAATTGCAATAGGCTCACAGACTGACCTCAAACATCTTCACAAATCCCTATCACTCTCAAACCATTATTAAAACATTGGTATAGAAGAGGAAATCACTGTTTGCATTGGACCAGGCACTTCTCCCTTCCCTTCTTCTGGGCTTGGATATCCTCACTCAGATAATAGAGACAAGCCACAGGATGCTTGTCAGGGAATTTGGCTCTGGGGTTTTGCTGGGCACATAGCCAGGGGTTAGGAGAGCTGATTCAGAATCACAGGTAGAAGGGCAGGATTTTCTTCTCCTTTGCAGTTCAGACAGAATGGGAGAAAGAGATAGCAGCAAAAAAAACCCTCTGACCAACACCATGACGGAAATCTACCTTCCAGCACCACCAGGAGAGAGGTGAAAGATCCAACAAACACAGGCTTTGGGGATTTTTTAATACTAGTCCCTTCTGTCTTTCAGAGTCAACTCCAGTCTAATCTTTCTCTTTTCCTAAGACAGATACAGATAGCCATGAATTAAATAAAAACCTAACAGCACTGCAAACCTAACAGCACTGCAAACTATTTATGTAAATCGTGTGCAGTATCATGTTACCCTATTTATTCAACACCCTAACTGCTTCTCAAAGGAATCACCATGGTCTGAGGCCACCAGGCTTTTCTCAGACAATACCCACAGGAATCAGAAGTTTTGTCCAGGAGATATAATCAGGGTAGCACCAGGCCTTAGTTTCAGGCAGCCTTCAAACAAGCATCATGAAGCACTCCTACACAGGTCCCGTCTGTTTGCTGCCCTTGGCCACGTTTTTTCTGACCCCGCATGGCACTTTCTGTTGTGCCTATACAGGAGTTTGTGGGACCAGATAGTGAACCAGGTCAGAAAAAAACTGATGAGCTTTAATTTAGGTGAGACCCTGATGTGGCTCAATGTACAGTCACGCAAATGTTTCTGGCAACGACAAGGTACGGTGGTAAAAATGAGAAATTGAAGGCCCTTGGAAAGGTGGAACTGATCCTTTCAGCAATGGGCACTGTTTTATGCTGACTTGCAAGTTGGCAAAAGCTTCCTTCAGGCTGTAAATATCCCCCACTCACAGCCTAAGTGAAGCTTTGGAGAGTGGAAAACTGAGGCTGGAGCTGAAACTTCTTTGACATCAATTACACTCACCTATATTAAACCCAAAATAAGCCAAATAGTGCAGCTTTTAGCCTTGACCTTGTTTCAAAAACCCACTATCAAGCAATATTATCAGAATGAAAACTCTGTGTCAAATTTGATATATTTCTAGTTCTTAGCCTGTGTAAGAGCTCTGCCAGTTTGAATAAGCACTTTGTATGGATATCGTTTGATGCCTTGAAGAGGGGAGGCAAATACATTTACTGTAATGAACACCACTGACATGCAAAATGAATGACCTATTAATTATTGCCATAGACTCTAAACCAGCATGTAGGCAGCCAAATCACAGTCTGGTTGTTTTATGGTGACAGATCCTTTTCCAAAGAACCTACGGTCCAGGTTTCAGACAAGATACAGTCAAAGGAGGGAAGCAAGGAAGTGGGTATGAGAAAAGGAAAACGTCAGTAAGCTTTATTATCGACTCCTTCCATGAAACCTATGTTCCAGGTTTACTTTAAAAATATTCTGTGTTCCTGTGTCTGGAGACACATGTGCAGGAATCGACCTCCTCCCCAGGTTCTACATGACTTTGGGCTTTTTTTCCCCCCCCTTTCATTTGCACTGTGCTGGGAATGTAGCTCCTTACATGAAAAGAGCAGCAGAAGCCTTGAAATAACAGGTCTGGTGAGCTGTGCTGGTTAACGAGTTGAAATACAAGCCATTGTGGATTGTTGGGAGCAGTTGTCCTTTGAAGTCACTTGATATTATTGCTCCTGAGCTGGCACACCAAGTTTAGAGAAATGAGCATGGCAAAGTGCAGGGAGCCTGCATGGATGTCACTCCTTTTCTACAAACTCTCATTGCTAAATGAACTTGGGAACTTAACAGAAAGGGAAAAATTAATAAACTCAAAGCAAGTCTTGGCTCTGTATGCAAGTTAGCCAACTATCTTCAAGCAGAATTGTCAAATAGTGTTTTAAAAAATACTGCTCGCATAATTTATGACATTACTTGTGTAAGTGCATCAGAGCAGAACCTTCCATGCAGGGTGGATTGTCACAGGCTGTCACATGCTGAATAACACACAGAGCTGGTCCCTGATTTCTTAGAGTGTTACAGTACTAACTCTCCTGGGGCATTAGAGTCTACCCTCAAAAAACAACTTCTGCAGGCTTTCCACTCTCTCTACATATCAGCTTGCTTACACTTCAAGCTTTATTTGGAAAGTTTTATGACAATTCCCTTACCTCAGTTTTGAAAATGTTCCAGAAAGTCATTGATGTTCCATGAAAAAACAGTTTCCACTCCCAATAACTTTTTTCCTCTTCCTACTAACCTACTCCTCCCCTATTCATCAGCACCTGCTCTGAATTTCAGGAATAGCTTTGCTCAAATTGCTGCAGCTCTGTGGGTTCAGAATTGTAATCCTACTTGGTAAGAAACGAACGAACGAACGAACGAACGAACGAACGAACGAAAGAAAGAAAGAAAGAAAGAAAGAAAGAAAGAAAGAAAGAAAGAAAGTCTATCTTTCTGTGTCTTGGCAAAAACTCCATATTTGTGTAGCCCCTGGCAAGCCCAGCAGTGTTTTTGTAGTTGCCATGTGGATTAAGGACAAACTCCCACCAGCTGTTTGATGCTGCTCTTGCTCAACTCCCTTGTCCCCTCTCCCCTCACCTCTTTTTGCCCTTTTAACATGTTTCCAAGCTACCTTTGGAATTTTCCCCTTCTCCTACTTGGAGGCAAGCACTTCTCACACGAGAAGGGAGCACATCTCTTCAGGTGACATTCTGGGGTGACACTGCTGTGGAGCATTGGGGTGGCAAGATACATTTTCTGTTGAAGAATAACTTGAGCAGGGAGTGGTGTGTTATTTCCCTTGGAGAATAAGCTTTTGATGAAGGTATTTACTGTGTGACCATGCACCATCTGGCAGAAGGAGGCCTGATCTACTCAAGGCCTCCTAGGTACTGCTGTGATGAAAACATGAAACAATTTCAGTCTCCTGTGCCTCAGTTCCCAAGTGCTGCAGTGTGTGCTCTGCCCTTTTCTGGATGGTTGCAAATAGCCTTTCCCATTTACTGGCTCAGTGGAACTGTGGCAGAGCAGTCTCAGAACACCATCCTGCTAAGTCAGTCTTGGGATTTTTATAGAGTTTACTGGGGAAAAGAAACAAAACAACAAAAAAACCCGAGCAAAAAGTATCTGTGACTCACAGAAAGAGCTCTTACATATCTGAAACATACTATCATCAGCTTACTAGCACTGCACTTCACAGGGCTTAATTATGTGATTATTTAGTCTATTATCTCCAAAAGAAATTCTTTTCATCAGTAAATTGTGCTCGTGAGCAGGCCTTTGGAAAATGTGTTAAAAGCCTCTAGGAAAAATATTTAATCCTTGTTTCAATTTAATGTAATCCCCTTGTTTTAATCTCTTACAGTATAGTGTTTTACGTGTAATCGGGGTATTAGGTTATGCATTTAATTATCAGTGTAGCCTCATATGGTTTTTTTCTGCCTTCCACTGAATCTCCACTTGATAGACATATCTTAAGAACAGATGAAAAGTAACTTTGGAAATTAAGAGAGACGTGGATCACCTTTTGAAAACATTGGTGCTTGTTCTTCCTACTACAAGCATAGAAGCAAATTATTTGCTTTTAGCTGCAGATATCTGGCATTTCTGTTTCCCTTTCTTTCACAGCTGCTCTTCACTTTCTCACTGAATGCTTTCTCCATAATTCTATTACAGGTTTCCTTTTTGGAGTGACCGGTGACAGGAATCATGAATCACCAGCAGGTTAAAAGTTCAAAGCCAGGTTTGTCATCTTTTTCTATAATTCTGTTCCTGCACATTTTCTGTGTCCCCTACTTTCCATCCTTTATCTCAAAGAGTGTTACCCTGGCCAGAAAATAGAGTCAGGCACTCAAATTTTGCCATCTTTCACAGGAAGATCCAGCACAGAGAGGTCTGGGTGTCCTGTACCTGTAATGCACTGAATGGTGCATTCAGCTGTGCCCATCCACAGCAATGAGCTGATCAGAAATGCCTTTCCTCAGCTCGTACAGCAAAAGACAGGTTTGAAGTCACTAAATCATAAATTGCTTATTCTTAGCCCTGGCAGGGGTGACGAATGATCTTCAGCAGGTGATTCCAATGTGAAATAAAGTAACTGAAACATCTGAATGTTTTGAATTAATTTTTGCAGAGTCCCTAATAACAGTGTCTCCTGCTCCCTACCTGTCAGGTGTACAGCTAGAAAAGAAAATGGCATTCTGGGTTGGAGGAATTTATAAACCAGCCAGGGTAGTAAGGAGCACAGACCTTGCTGCTTTCTGTTCTGGAGGGGAATGAAAGCTTTCCTGCCTCTGCACTGCCTAAGTGAAGTGGGGGTGGACAGGGGCAAGAGTGTGGAGAGTGAAACTGTGTCAGAAGAGAAGCAAACTGAGCCCAAACGACACAAACCAGAGACGAGGCAGCTGAAGGGAGCAAACAAGGAAGGACAAAAAGCCCACAAGAAGCCTGGGCAGTAGGAAAGCAGCAGGGAGCAGGAATGAGCTCCTAGACAGCGGCAAAGAGCCTGTGATAGCCACCACACCTTGTGGTTATCAAGCTGTTCCACTGTAACCATCTAACTGGGAGGGACAGGAGATCCAGCCACAGCATCTTCACAGCTTATCAGCACTGCAGCCAGGTGAACAGGGGAAAGAGACATCGGTGAAACTCTTGTGTTTTCCTGAGGCTCTCCTTACCCAGCTGTAGAGGCCAGTGGCTGCAGAATTTGCAACAGGCAAACGTGCTGAGAATTTGAGGATGAAACATCATTCTCAAATGTTTGGGTTTTTTCCTTTTCTTTCAAGTTTTACTTGGTAAACATGGAGGAATGAACATTTCCCTAGATGATACATAGTTTATACCATCAGTTTCTCTGCAACACACTCCTTCCCTAGGGCTGCTGCTTTTATAAGCTTGGGATGTTGTCATGCTGCTCTGTTTACCTACATGGTTTGCCAAAAAACTGTGGCATGAAGAAAATGGGCTATTTTAGCTTAATTTAAGAGGCAAGCTTAAGGAAAAAGCAGATCCAGACCTATTACTCCAGTTTACACAAGCCAGATTGGAAAGGCCGTTGCACGTGCTTTGCAAGTACGTTTTGTAAACCAGTTTGTGTAAAACAAGCCAGCTGAGCAAGACTGAAATTTCAGTTGTTTAAAGTCTCTCATCATGTGTCACCAGGGTGATTCACATGTAGATCACTTAATCTAGTTAATGAACACAATTACCATTTTTGACAATATTAATTGGACCTCTACTTATACTGCTTTCTGTATTTTACCTTCATAACCACGTCCATAATTAGCGACTCCTATAGCTTTAGCATGCCTAAAGGAATAGTTTACTTTTATAGAATGTATATTTCATTATTAACTTCTCTTTCATTTCCCCTCCCTCCAATACTTTTCCCCACAGAACTTCCAAGCCTGTTTCTTTTCCTCCAGTCATCAGCAATTTGGCTTCACCTTTGCAATTAACAAGGGTGAGAGACACCTGCCTGTTCAGAAATCGTCTGCCTGTTCAGAAATCGTCTGCCACACACTTGCAGCTCAAGGCTTACAACTGCTAAGTCACAGTTGTTCCAACTAAGAAGCCACACCAGCATTCTGGTATTTCTTATAAAACTAAAGAATGGAAAGAATGGGTGCTTTCCCAGTTCAAAGATGGGTAAGACAACCAGCTTGTGCAAAAGGGCACAAACTCCACTCTTTTGCCCAGGATATCAGAGCCTGCTTGTAAAAGGAGAAAAATTAGAAACCCTAAAGATGTGCCCAGTTAACCCAGTGATTTGCACGTTTTCAGCTAGAGCTAAGTAATATTTTAATTAGCATTGGTATAGCAACAGGACCACACAAGGTAGGAAGTTATTATACTATGTATTTTTAAAAGGCACGGGACAAGGCAGCCCTTGCTCTGATGAGATCACAGTCGAGGCAGACAAGCCAGACACCATTTGGGATGATGGCACAGGAGCTGCAGTGATTTGACTTGCGTGTGCAGCAGGTTAGCAGCAAAGGTGGGAACAGAAGCCAGTTCTCCCAATGCCCAATCCATTCTCCTTCCTGCCAGACCCACACTTCCAGCCTGTGGTGTGGCACAGACAATGGAGGAGGCACAAATGTATCTCCACCCCTTACTGCCACAGGAGCTGCACCCCTGACATATGTGAGATTTACTCAAGCTGTTGAAGATTACAAGAGGTCAAGGAGTATAAGGAAAAAACATTGCACTAGACTACTGCATTTCATATCTGCATTTAATAGTCTCCAGTCCATAATTTTATAGCCTGAGAATTTATGGTTTCAGGAAGATTTTTGATTCATCTACATTAGTGGCGTAAATCGCTGCTGTATCTATAAACAGGTTTCGTTCCCCTTTTCTTGGATACCTGCATTCTTCCTGCAACAAAGAGAACCACACATAATTCTCCAATATTGTCAGGTGTGTTTTAATATTCCTATTTCGCAAACGCAGAACACTTTGAGAAGAGCAGCTCTGACAGAGGTGCTTCACCCAGTGGGCAGCTGCTGCTCCAAAACCTGCCTGGCTTCCTCTCAGGTGAGCTCTCCGGCCATCGCTGCCTGCCTGGAACACGGCTGCCAACATGAAAAGTTTCTCCTTTTCCATCTGCCATACCTGGCAATTTCAGGTGAGGAGGACCATGGCACTTAAGATTATTTCCTTGAGGCAGTCCATTGCCAGTACAGCATTTTGAACTGAGCTCAGTCCTGAGGTTTTCATCTTTACTTCAAAAAACCCCATATAAACAGAGTATTTCAGATTACTGAAGGGCAGGGCTATGGAGATATGTATGGCCACAAAAAGCTTTATTACACAAACATTTGATGCTGAGAAAGAATGCAACTTTCATTAGGGCTCAAAAGGAACAGCTCCAAACACATTTTATCATGTATTTTTTGATCTGCCTAGATGAAAGCTCCAGCTATTATGGAGTACAAGTGAACATTAGGGCTGGTTCTGTTGTCTAGAATCCCACTGTGATTAGTGCTCTACAAGTCCCAAACAGACTGGTCCCTCACCAAAAGCTCGTATGTGGGAAGGTAGCTGTGATACAGAGTATGCAATTAACCTGAGAAATTTACATTTTATTCAAATTGCTAATGAACAAAATAATATCAGACACAAGAATGGAAAGTACCAAACCTGGTGTCTAAGTCTGAAAGTATTTTAGATATTGAATTATGAGCTTTAATAAGAGCAGGCCCTGAATAGATGGAAAAACACAAATAATGGAAGTCATGGGAAAACGGTGCAGTTGGAACTTGCTTTCAGCATTTCACATGGCTTTATAAATATTTAGCACATGACATGCATATGCCCTTTTCCTACTGCTTTGTGTCTCCTCTTATGGCAGTCAGAGACACTGCCTAAAACACATTAGAGTCTTGGAAAATCTTTTTTAACAATTAGCCTCAAATACAAGAAATGTGTCTGGATGTTGATTAACTGAACGTGATCATTAATATAACTATTCATATTAATCATGATGTAGTCAATTATTGAGCAAAAGAACTAAAATCATGCTCAATCATAAGATGAGATGCAATGAAAAACAGATCTTATTTCTGTGTTTTTCTTTAAATTTGACAGGTAATCAAAGACTTCTAAAGAAGTAAAGAATTTCTTTACATAGTAACATGCACATCAAATTGCAGAAAGAGGCTTCAAAAGTACCTCACAATTCTCTCCAAATTCTTTCAAGAGTGTAATGTTTGCAAAAGTTCAGAACTCATGTTCGTAATCTACTCAGTTAAACACAAGATGACTAAGGTTAATTTGATTTTTCTTCTTGATGTCATAATTAAAGTATGAATATCATTTAGACATCAGTAGATAAAAAGTATGTCAATGAGGGACAAGTTAAAATTCAAATTACTAAGGATCAAAATTAAGTTAATTTCAGAGTGGAATGTTTGTAAGCAGTGTGTAATCAGTCTTCAGTTTAAATGACTCTTAATTAAATAATCTATTATTATGTTCACTGGCAAACCCAGCCTAAGCATGTACAAGTGCAAAAGCTAAAAGATCCAGCTACAGTCAGCATTCAAACACAAAGATCTTTTAGTACGACAACATTGGCCAAAAATATACTTTTGTCTGTGTGAGTTTTTTTGAGAGGGGGTTGTTTAATATTTTCAAAAATCCCTAACGGCATGAAACACAGCTGAACAATCCACTGCATGTTTCACTGGGAGTAACAAGGGTCAAATTCCAGCCCAAGGTAAAAACCTTAAAATTCTGATGACATTCATGAGAGTCATATATTGACATCTGAGCGCAGTCTATCCGTGAACAAACACAAGCCTGCACCGAGACGTTCTCCGATGCTGTTTGAGAACTTTGTTGCTCACTTGTCACTCGGGCACACCCATGCCCAATTTTCTTTTCAGCAAACAGCATTATCCTCTGTCCCCCCCACTCTGAAGCAATTACTCATCTCAGGAAATAAAGGAGCAGTAGTCCCCGAGCGAGTGCGTTCAGCCGTCGTTGGTGGTGCTGAGCAAACACTGTCATTCGGGGTATCATGCCTAAGCTTGGCCCTGCTTCTGGAACAGGATCAGCACAAGCCAACCAGTCTGGCAGGACTGACAGACACTGCCTTCAAATCAAGCATCACCTCCACCCCAGAACGTGCCCGCAGGGGCTTCCTTTGCAGGATTTGCTGAGGGGAGGGAGGGTGTGGATAAGGCACCGAAAGCCACCTCTCTGCTGGGGAACCCAAGTCCCACTTGCAGAAGAGGTACAGGTTTAGGTGTCTGTGACTTCCAGGGAGACCTGGCCTCCAAAAGGCTGCTGCTTTTGAAAATCACACATGGACGCAGTCCAAAAATATCACTTAGACTCTTCTTGAAAATTGTAGCCCTGCTACAGAATTCAAATGTTATGCCTTTGATACTTAAAGATGTAAACTAATAATAAGGGGAGCACATGGATTTAGACCAGGACAAAACTTTTGCAATTTCATGCACTGAAACCTGTCTAGAGTTACCACTGGTGACTTTCTTGCAGTTCTGAAGAATTGTATCCAGTTCTTATTAAAACACAGATTGATGTTAAACATGGAAATATTTAGACTCTTCCCTTAGGCCCAACTTTTCTAGGTCACAGTAATGCATGGATAGGAAGCGAATTAACTCAGCACTATCCCTTGAACTGCTTTTTAAAGGCTTACATTCATAACGCTGTAGCATTCTCCTGGCTGAGCATCTGCATCTCATTGCCAGATCTGAGCTGCTCCACTGAGTAACTGAGCAAGACAATCTCAAAGACTTATTGTGAAAGCCTAAATTTCCACAGACCCAACTACCTCACCTAGCTGATGTCAAATGTGCAGAAAGGAAAAAAAACCCCATCAATTGTCACAGCTCTTTCTAGGAAGTGCTCCTGCACCCAAGTTACTTCCACAGAATGAAATCCAAGTCAACAGCTGCCGCTACTAACCAAGGACATAAGTTTATCTCTAACACTCCACCAGGATGAACATGAGACATATCCAAAGGTGGCTGGGAGCAGCAACACTGCACATGAACCCTCAGCTGCTGGTTCCCCAGCTTTGGAAACCTATCGCTGTCCTTGATCAAGGAAGAAACCTCAGCCCTGCAATCGTGCATTCAGGCTTGCTGTGGTTGTAACCTACTGCAATTAGCATCACTCAGTGCTGGCCCTGATAACAGAATTGCTTCTGTGGCATGGGCAGATCCATCCTCCTTGAAGGAGTGAGATCAGGAATGGATCCCCAGGACAGCCCCACATTACTGCCAGAGCAATCTGACTTTTTAGAATCTTGCCATGTAGTGTGCCACTTTTATCTCCGTCATCATTTTTGTCCTGACTTTACTACACTGCGTAGAAGTGGGAAGCAGAAATGCACACAGAGATCCCTAACATGTGCTACACTGATAGTTTTGACATGCTTATGGTGTTAAACTGCATGAAAACAGATGTTTATAGTAAGCCTTGACATTAATCTTATGCTGGTAAATTATTCTAGAGGGAAGAAATCAACTTACACTCAGATGTAAGGCACTGATATCAGTCTCCCTTTTCTTCTTTTTCTCTATCATTTGGCAAAAGCAAGAGGAGAATCTTAGTCATTACTGCTGGTGGACTTCTAGCCAAAACTGATTGCTAGAAACATTAAAAAAAATCCCTCTTAGCTCAGAAAAAAATTTCACAGAAGAAAAAATAGTGCCAAAAGTTTATGTCAGCAAGTTAAAAGAGGCAGGATCGTATCACCACTAATTCATATACAAAAAACTAGTCAATTTTATGTATACTGGCAATACATACATCCTCATCTTCAGCATGAGCAGCAAACATTCATAGCCCGAAAACAAACATTCAGGCAGTGTCCAGCCTGGCCTTTCTAACCAGCAAACAATTAACTCAAGGTGAAACTGCACTGCAGACATGCTCTAATCCAGGCTGTGCTTCATTCCCTTGGGCTGGGAGAAGAACAGAGGTTGAGTGTAGAAAGCCTGGGGAGAAGGTGTATTGCCCTAAGAAAAGCAATAAGGGAAGAAATGGGTCTCAATAGCAGCAAAGCAAAAAAAGTAGCCAACAGGTAGTGTGGCACCTGCTGCTCTCTTCCTATGCCACTGCACAGCAGCATTCAAGGAAAGAAATGTGGAGAAGGAGCGTTACAGAGCAGGATCTACAGCAGCAGTTTTAATGTGTTTCAAAGTATTCCTTCCTTATTAGGAATCTCATCAGCTAATTGTTCCAGTGCCTGAAAAAGTCCTGGCTTCTCTGACAACAGCGAGCTGCTGCTAACTAGCATCCAGCACAGTGTGCCCAAGGACTTTTGCTCCCCCTTCCCAGCACGGAGCAGCCGAGCGAGCCAACCATTCCATCACGAGTGTGTTACACTGACAGCCACCCTCCTCCTCATCTCGTTTCAGTAGGGGAGCCAAGGCAAGACACAAAGGAGCTGCAGCATCTTGGCAAGGGCCCTTATTAGGCAAACAAACTTATATTAATCTTTTATATAAAACATCCACTGTGTTGCAGGCAACTTTGACATGGTTTAGGAGTTGTGATGTCTTCCTACAAGATATAATCTCCACTGAACAATGGAATCTGCTCCTCCAGTACCCTGCCAGCAGGGATAACATCTGCTGTCTTCACATGGCTGCATCTTCTCCTTGCAGCTGCACTCCTTTGCGTGGTCTCTCCCTCCCACGAATATTCCCTTTCTGCCTTTGGCCCCTGCTTTTCCAGTCCTTTTCCAGCTACAGGTCTCCAGTTCCCTCAGCGTGTCTCTGGCTCAAACTCCACAGGGTGCCAGTGACCTCGGGGGACTGGGAGCAGGGAGAAGGAGGCAGGAAACCTGCTGGAAGGTGAGCAGTAGGAGGGGGAACTCCTTCGACCAGAACACTGAGTTTCTTCAGGAATTCAAGGTCTTGGAAAGGCACAGTGCAAGTGCCATAGCAATATTTCTTCTTCTTCTGAAGAGAGGTTCTCCCCCTAGGAGATTCCACATTTATGGGAGCATGTTAATTATTCATTCAGATGCTTTTTAGCTCCACTTTGTTGCTGTTAAACCAGGAACAGAACCACATAACTGAGCAATTACCAGGCACTTAATTGAGCTCCAGACCTGAAGCAGTGCTGTCTGCAGCTCAGTCTCACGACTTCATTCCTGCAAGGGTTGGGAAAGAAACCACAGGAAACTACAAGGATGATGTATTTTGTCTTGGCGAGCATTTTTCTAGTACACCACCTTAGGAAGAGCAAGGCTTAGGAGTATTAGTGAATCTTCTAGTTATTCAGCTTATGGTATTAGCCAAAATTCCCCTTTTTTCCCCTTCCTGCACTGAGAAGTTATGACTGTTTCTTTCACATGATGAACAATGGTTGCTAACTATAACATGGTACAAAGGTGGCAGCTCTTAAACCAATCACAAAGATTCACCTAAAAAAAGGAACTCAGTAGCAAAGTGCTGTCACTGGCACTACTCCAAATCAATCTCTAGTATATAGCCGAGGTAGAATTTATGGTCCATAAAACCAATCCATAATTCCAACTTGGTTTGATTTCAGCACAATAGCTTAAATATTTATGTAGCTTAAACAAAAGTGGCTAGTGGCTGGATATATCNCCCTCCCTTCCCTGACATAGCTTGGATTGGTATTTTTGGGGTGTGCTGTTTTGCAAGCCATGAAAAGCAGAGACTTGAAAAGTCTCTAAAGTGGACATGCAAGCCAGTTATGTTGGCTTTTCCCAGTAGTTCAGGCTAATATATTTTTATCAATTCATGTCAAGAAATCTTTACATCTCTTTTTTCACACTAGAGACTATCTATAAAGTCAACTCCAAGGAAGAGAAGAAGAAGCAGCAGCCTCTCCCTTCCCTACAGTTTTCTATGAAAACAAGCCCTGCCTCTCCCCTCCCTGAGCATGGGCAGGGAATCAGTCCGTGGCCATGAGGTGAGATCTGTGTGACAGGGAGTTTGCATACCAGCTGCTTTAGTTGCTCTGCACCAGACACACTTTGATCTTATGATCAAAACATGTTCTCATTTTGAACATTTGCATCCCTGCCATGCACAGATGAGCTCTAGCCATGCAAACAGGCTGTGCTTACAGGGCTATGCAAAACATCCCCGAGGATTACACGGGAGCTTCTAGGACTTGAGAGAAGTAACAGCAAGACAAGCTCAAGAAGGAACAACTCCTTTTATTAAGCAATTTATTGAGTTACTCTGCGCTCCCACCTGGGGGAAAAGGCTGGATACCTGTTCATAGGCCCAGCGGTGGATTAGATGCAACTTGTATGAAAAATATGTGGCTCTTGCCAATAGAAATCAGACAGAATGTTCCACAATTAAATGCTAACTTCTGATTTTAAGAGGATGGTTGCGAAGAAGAAAAATCCCTTTTCCTAACTATGTATTTATTTTCAATATGAACAAAAATAGAACTTTGCTATGGTGTCATTAAGGTTAGATGTTTGAACTACTTGCTAGAGAAAAACATACTTTATGGCTTTTATTTCTTAAAAAGCTGCAATTTGGAATTTCTCAGGCCATAGGAAAGTTCAAATAAATTACTGTTTGCATAGCACTCTTAGGTCTTCACACGAAAAGCCTAATAGGTGTATAATATCTGCCAGAATAGCTGTACCATGAGTTAAATGTCATGGTTTAGCCAATTTTACTGGCATAAGTTTT
The DNA here is from genome assembly GCA_013397115.1 of Edolisoma coerulescens. Classification (NCBI taxonomy): domain Eukaryota; kingdom Metazoa; phylum Chordata; class Aves; order Passeriformes; family Campephagidae; genus Edolisoma; species Edolisoma coerulescens. The sequence goes on along the minus strand of VWZW01000738.1, from coordinate 586,820 downwards.
CACTTAGTACCCCATCCAAAGCATTCAGTGTTCAGACCTACATTAACTCTGTGCTCAGAACAAAGTCCTAGGTGCATTTTCTTTCCCATATTGGCATTAACAGCCTGAGACTGTGGGGCTCCACTTGAACAACGAGGCACACACAGTAATCAGAGCCACATCTCTGTGTGTGTAGAATATGCCCAAAAGTCAAAAGGCTTTGTTTGCCTAGATGCTTCACAAGAAACGCTCAGTCTTCTGAGACCTCAGGAAGGGGGGAAGTTCTGTTTGTTTCACATCCTTTTCACTGCAAAGAAAGATGCCTGAAGGACCCCTCCAATATTGTGCTGCCAGTAAATGTTTGGGTTTTTTTCCAATATGTCCATGCCCAGCTGCCATGATACAAATCCTCCCAGGCTGGCCCCCTGCTTGGTCAGGCCAGCTCCTCCAGGACACTGGGATATGGTCAGCCTGCCACAAGGAAGAGAAGCACAGGGCAGCTTCTGGTACTCACGGAAGGCCTGGGAGAAGGGAAAGGTCAGGATGCTTCCTGGAGGACCTTGTGTGGGCACAGCTTCAGCAGGAAGGGTGGAGGGGACTGCCACCCAGGAGCAGCCCGTAGCACAAAGATTAAGGAGCTCCAAAAGGAGGTGGGAGCAGTGGGTTTGGATCCCCTCGGGCGAAGGAGGGACCCAAACCTGGGTAACCTGCTTTCTGGATGAGACTTCAAAGCTGGGACTAGTCCTGCTCTCCCACTCACACGCCCTGAGGTGTGGTTTTACACACACCCCTCACGCAGGGCTTCCCAGTGGCTCTTCCTAAGGGCTGTGCATGGGGACGGATCTCTGGGGCGGGCTCTTCCCCCGAGCTCCAGCTGCCCTCACACTCTCTACTCCATGCCCCCGGATTCTGCAACTCACCTCAAGGGCCCTTTCTTTGTGCCTCAGGTCCCTTCTACTACAAGCAAATGGCCCTTTACTAAAATAACGAGGTTTTCTGAAGATGAAATATCTTAAAGGCTGTCAGAGCATGAAAACAGACAATATCCATAACACTGATGGATTGAAAGACACAAGTGCCCCGAGTGCCTCATGTGGCACCTCTGAACCACCCTCTGGCTCTGAGCCGAGGTGCCAGAAGAGACCTGCCCACCTGCCAAAGGAAACCTTGGAGCTGCCGTCCTGGGGGAGATCCGAGCCCACGGAGTTAATTGCATCCAGTCTTACTGGGGGGAAAAGAAAAGCATCTCTCAGGTTACTGAGAGGTTGCTGGGAGCACCTCTGAGGGCATCGAGTTGCACAGGCTGATTATTCTCCGTGCCAATATGCTTTGCTGAATGCAAAATTAAAACAGCTGATTAGTATAAGTTCAGTTTACATTAGCCATAATCCATTTAAGTGATATGACTGCAATGAGGAAGCCCACAAAATGCTTAGGACAAGAAAGTGTTCTGCTTACAATAGAAGAGCTTTCCTTTGGATATATTGCATTTCTTTTCTCCAATTTGTTTTGAAAAAGTCTGGTTAAGGATTAAGTACCACTAATGGACTCAGTGCTTATCCTTTAGCTCTGCTTAGCAGCCATAATAAAATATAGGTATTATGAGATATCGCTTTCTTTTTTTTAATATTTTGAAAACTTCAGGAATATATTTTATTCACTGAACTTCACTTAGTTTAGTAACACCATCAAATCTACTTAACAGTTCTAATAGTTACCAGTACTAATCTGTTCCCACTGAAGTCAATTGCAAAACTGCTGTTACTGAGTACAGGTTCAGGCCTACATGAATATAAAAAGCTACCACAAAAAAAAAAAAATTACATTTTGAGTGAGATATATCTCAATCTCAATATAACCCAATTTCTTGCAGTAGCTTAAGTGCTTTTCCTCTCAAGGATTTGTATACTGGAAATTAAAAGGGGGGTTTTATTCCTTTGTAGTACCCTTTTTTTTTAATGCCCGTAAACAAATATGTTAACAGGCTCAAAGGATTTATTACTCAGTCCGAATGACACAGGCAGTAGATGAACTCTCTAGCTAGCTTCTTTCTTGCTATACTTAAAAGATTAGTAACAAAGGAGAAAACAGAAAATTTGAATTGCAAGAGCTTAGTGTGTTCCACCAGCTGACAAAGGAAAGAGGATGAATCCCTCTGCTCCCACCCAGGGAACAGATATTTCATTGTTCCTCTGCTTGGTAGCTGTCCACAACTTGTCTGAATACCTTTCATTTGGTAATGGCCAGGAACTGAAATCTTACCATCTGACATGGCAGAAGGACAAGATGATTCTGAATAGAGGAGCAAGGGAAAGGATTTTAAACACACAACCATCCTTTCAACCACTACAATGGGGCAGGTACAGAGACAGAAATGTCCTGCACAGGACACTGAGCTGACATTCAAATCCTAGAACAATCTGTGTAATAAAGCAGCAGGGTAATGAAGATCAGCTTCCAGCAGTTAGAATTCACAAACAGAGTAGTACAGACCTGCTTGAAAAAATTACTTCTAGAAGAGATCCAAAGTGTTGACAATTTATTCCCTCCCCCATCTCCAGTTCAAAACCTTACTAAACTGAGAGCTTGAAATAACTCTCATCCAGAGATCAGTGTTTTGTCATAGTGAGCCTGATTTTATCTTGCTTTAAAACTGCTTTGATCGATCATATCATTGAGTATTTATTACAAAGCATTTTAGATATTAACACACCCAGATTCCATGCACCCACTTTTCCAGAACAGAGAAAATTCTGTGTGGGGGTTTCCAAAATATAGAACAAATCTTTCAAATCAGTCCTAGGCAAAACTAAAGTCTTCTACACAGAAACTCTTTTCTGAACCTGGAGGATGTATTTATTTGAATTTACATCATTGTCACAAAAATGGTTGTTTGCAATGTTTCAGTAGTCACTGACACAAATACACTAATGTGCACTATTTTAAATCCATTTTTATCAGATCATTTTCAAACAGCATCTCCTGCCTATAGTAGTATTTTTCATCTATTTAAGGTGCTTGCATGGAAAAGACAAGCCTGGTAAAGAGAAGCAGAGGATACAAGAAGTTGAAGCAATGCAATCATAATAGAGTTCCTCGAATGAGTGAGGCATTGTCAACAGGAAAACAGAATGAAGAGCAGAGATTAGTGGCTGCTGAGATAATTTGCGACCAGCAGACAGTGTCCCACATTCCTTGCTGGATCCATAGGTTTTCCCTCTTACTCACTCTTTGCATGGCTGTTAAAAGATACAACAACAGAAATGTCTTCTTTGCACTGAATGAACCCCTTCACACCCTGGAATGGGATATCTTCCCACAAAATCATTTCCAAGCCTTTTTTTTCCCTAAAAACCACCTTTCTTGCGAGTGTTTTCATCTGCAGCACTAGCAGGTATGTGAAATCAGTGGTCTCCCAATTGAAGTACTCTGTATTAAGGAAGTTTCACAATTGAAGGAAAAATATCAGACCCATGGCACAGTCTCAGAGAAGAAAAGTGACATTCTTCAGGTGTGTCAGCCCCCCCAAAAAGAAAAAAAGACATGCTGGTCAGAATCCAGGAAATCCAGGAAAACACTCTCCAAGAGCAAGCCCAGATGTCAGGACAAGACTCCTAAAACCTCCCCAGATGAATTCATTCAGTGCTGCTCAGAACTTTGATGCTACAGCATCCAGCAGGCAGCAAAAATCTCCTTTTCACCTTGAGTGTAAGGAAAAATGGATATATTGGGATAACTTCTTGTACACTGATGTGAGGAAAAAAGTGATTGATAACATTTTGGCCTGGAATTTCTGCAGATTCTGGAAATAAACAGATGACAAATGGCTGTAACTGTAATGAAAGAAACTGGGAAAAAATGAAAGGGACGAGTAAATGAGACTGCCAAGTAACGTGCAAAAGAAATAACAGGTCTGTTATATGCAGAACACAACTGCAAGTTCTGAAACATTAATTTTGCTAATTTTGCCAATTCTGATAAAAATATTCCATTTGAAATACAAAACAAAAAAAAAAAACCCTGGCTTGCCAAAGTGTTAAGGTTTTGGGGTTTTTTTTGAGGGATTTTTTTATAAGAACTTTTTAATAATTTTTGAACAAGAAATTTCTGATTTCTTTTTACGGTAGAAAACAGCTAATTTTAACCCTTTCAGTACCGTGAAACGCACAATGTCACAGCGTGATGAAAGAGGTCTTTGTCAGGCCACAGTGTGTACATTGTTCTTCTGCTGCCCTAATTATGACAAAGGATGCACTTTACATCGAGTGGAGGAACGTGGCACTGGTGGGCCTGGTGGTGGCAAGAATCACGTAGATAAAGTCTGCTTTGGCTGTTCCATTGTGACAAACTCTTGGCTGAGGTTAAGTGGAAATAGCGATGGAGATGTCACAGTCAGGGATGTTATGAGGCTCATGGCTGTGTGAAATGAAGTAGGAAATCAATTCATTAGGCCATGATTCATTAGGCCATGATTTGTTTCAGTTGTCGTGAGATGTTTTCACAGGCTGGTCCCAAACATTTTGCTTAAACCCTGAAAGAATGAATATTTTCCATGAGTATAAATGTTCTTTGGATTTCAACAACTCTAAAGATTGATAAACTTCTGTTTGTTTATTGATCAGCTCCTGAGAAATAGTGACAAAACTAGAAGTAGTGGCTGATTTTGATACTTTATTCTTACTGATTCTGTAGGAAATAAGCCCTGTGAATCTGGAGGAACACGGAAAAAAGGCAATAAGCAAGAACACCGAGAAACGTGCAAACACCTCAAGAACTGAAAATGAGAGAATGAAAACAGTCTTTTCTACTTTGGTCTGAAATTTTTCACCCACGTTTGCTAAACTTGGTGTTCTCTTAGGTATCACTCAAATACAAGCAGCAATAGGTGCAAAATAGAAGTTGAAAGCACCACAAACAACTGGTAACAAACAAGCTGGGAAATGTTTGGTTTCAGTGAAACATGAATAGGCTCTGGCTGCCTCTGCTGAATGATTTGTATTATTGGATGGTTCTGGCATTTTAATATTGCTCAATAGAGCATTAAATGGCACACATGAATACAAAGATGCAACAAAAGCTCAGCGTGAAACAGGAAGTTTTGAATTATAGACACAACATTGACTGTATAATTTATACATCATTTTTACACATTAAAGAACCTTCTTTAATGTATGCAAGAGGAGCTCAAGATAAGAATGGCATTTGCAGCAACTTCACTAGCAGGTTAAGAGTTCATTAGCACATTGAATGGCATTTTAAGTGTAATATTTGCTAAAATTGATGGAGTTGTGGTGGCTGAGTCTATAAATAATTTCCTGCAGTTGGTGCCCCATTTTTAGCAGATGTATAAAGGGATGGCCATACAGAGAGGAGTGAAAGCCCTCTGCTGTCAGGAGAACCACGACCAACCAAAGAGAATGAATGTCACGTTTGTTGTAGACCAGTGAGGATTTAATAAACAGCAGTATGAAGTACTTGTTGGCTACCTCAGGAAGGTCACTGCATGTCACAGTTGATCACCCACAAGCAAAGATTAGCCTAAAAACATACTTCAGACTCCAGCCAATGCTTCTCCAGCAGAATGGTACATTCTCTTCACCTCTGTACGTTTCACACTGTGTAATTTAGGTAATAGAGTGCTGAAGGGAAGTTGTGGCACATCTTTGCAGGGAGATCAGCAGTGAACTGGCACAGAAATTCTGCCCATTATAACAAAAGATTCCTGTCAGTAGCCTTCATCACTTAGCAGCAGGGATTGGAAAAGATAGGAAAAAATATCTCTGCCACAAATAATTCAAAATCAGACAAAAAGTATGAACTAATACTAAGATGAAGCAATAGGTGTTACTGGATTCATCTTTTCCTAGTGTAGTCTATGGAAGAGGCCAGTGTTAAACCCAGTCATTTTGAATGACAGAATGATGATAAACTGATAACATTTCATGCAGGTCTTTTCAGCCTTTCACATTTTAGGGTGTTTTCTTGGTAACACTGCAAACAGCAGCTATGCAATGTCCTACCTATGGTTCTGCAGTAGGCAAGGGCCTGCAGACCCATCACTGAGGAAGAGCTATGGGAATGAACTTAAGAGCAGAATTTTATAATAGAAAAAACAGATCTGTATTTTTTTTTCTAGTGTTTCTACGTGAAACCTGCCTCTGTCCCACACTGCTAACCTGTGAAGTCAACCCCAACATCGCTGCCTGTGCTCGTTTATGGGAACAGAACTGCAGCAAATACAGCATCATCAGCTGCTCTCCTCAGCTCCCCTCAGCACGTCACAGCAGATTCTGCCAGTGTCAGACTCTTCCTCTCCCTTTTTGTTACTGGAAGCAGTGGCACAGAGAGGTGCCCAGGGTCACTCTTAAGAGTCCTTTGCCCAGCACCTCAGGCTGCCCTGGCTGCAGCTGCTCCAGAAGGGACAGATCCCACTTTTTGCCTGCAGAGACAGCAGCTGCCTGAGACCCAGCTGAGAATTTGAGAATGTCAGAGACCGGTTTCCTTTGGTGAGTCCTCCCCCACATGCATCTTCTCACAATAATTTCTAAGGATCTGCAAACCAAAACACTCTGCAGGCAGCACGTGGGAGTGGAGTCAGCTTTTATCACTCTAACAGTACCCGAATACCATGGTGGTGATGAACTAACAACCTCCTGGAGGAGATTGCTTCTGAGATATACAGTCTCCATCTGACACTCCTCTGCAGGGAACACCACCCAGCCAGCCAGCTCTGCACCTCTCTCTGAAGGAGAAACAAGAAATGCAGGCACATTTGTTTGCTGGGTTGCCTGGGTTGCCAGAGCTATGCCTGTTTCTGCTGGTTCTTCTTGGTGCTGCTTTGCACTCAACAACAGGCAATAAACAACAATCCCAAGCCAAGTTTTACAGTAGGGTATCAACCCTATTAAAAAGACCAGATTTGAAACTACAGTAACAGCCAAAATTTAAAAGAACAAGTGAACTATTTTAAAATTGACTCATCTCTTAGAATGTGAGCCATATATTAATTTATATATTAATTTAATTCATCTGACTGAAATAGAGAAGGACTGTCTAATTTACAACATTTTTCAGGTCATACTGTGTTTTCTCTACTATAGTTTTAAAACTATCCAAAATGGTGACAGAGGTCACACTTCACGTCTCTAATCAGATAAAACTCTCAGCAAAAAGATTTGGATACTTAACTTGATTTAAAGAGGTGAATAATGGGACTGCTGTGGACAGAGAGGACTTCTTGGTATAAAGAGACAGAGTTTTCATAGACACTCCATAATTAGTGTTCATATTTATTCCTCTTTAAAGTTAAGGCCAGGGTCTGGTTTTTCTATCTTAGTTTAAAACACTCCAGAATGATGTTGTTATGATTTTATCTTCACTAGAATTAACTCAAAACACTTGATCAGAAGAATCACCACCTATTTTCCATCTTCTTGCACAAGTTATGTAAATGGTATATTTGCTCTTGGAGAAGTATAATGAATAATATATGAAATATCAAAGAACTCCATTTCTGGAAAGATATTTAAACAGATGAACTACTTGGAGCAAAGACAACAAATCAATCATAAGCTTTGCACGCATGCAGGGCAATTTTTATATATATATATATATAGCCATGCTTTAAACACCAATCAAAATTCTACAGTCCTTATGCAGTCAAGACTGCCTCCAAAATCTTGAACTGTAATCACAGCATCTGGCCAGAGATATATTTTCCACAGAACAATCACTACAATTATTTTTATGTGAGAAAGAAAAAACTGAAGTTGGTAACTCTTCCCTAAAATTAATGGCAATTTTTTTCCAAGACACAGAAGCAAGGAAGGCAATGAAAATTTTGTTCCAAGTCTTCTCACTCTGAACATATTATTCTGTGAGTAAAATCAGATCAGAATCTTAGCTGTATAATAATATTTTCTAGTATCACTAGCATGGGTTTATTAAAATTAAAATGCTGAAAAAGCTCCTCCATTTTCCGTGCTCATGCATTATTTTTGTACTTCATTCCATTAAGACAATGAGACAAGTGTTTTCCTTTTCCTGCTCCCACCTCCTAGACCAACAACACAAAGTGCCAGCATTTGAGAGATATTTTAAAGACACCAAAACTTTTCTGCCTTCATTAAAAACTCATGAAAAATACCATCAACACCAAGGGGGGGGTAATAATAAACAAACATACACCACCCCAAATACACAAAATAATTTTGATTCATAGCAGTATTTCCATTATTAGTTTTATTTAAGATTCTATTTTATTCTTTAGCGGTATTTTTTATATTTGGCAACGGTGCCAAGGCCTAGCTCACAACAGGTAGTGTCTGCCACGCTTGTGTGCACACACCCTTCAGCAGAGAGGAGAGCAATTGGTTTTTCCAGGCTGGCACTCCCGGATTTGCCTCTCCATCCTCTCGCTGCTGGGACTCGCGGGTCCCTCTCCGAGGGTGGCTGGCCGGGGTTTCCTAAGAGAGCCCGGGCACAGCGGCAGGAGATGTGGGGCAGCTCCACCAGGTCATTAGGGACGCACCCGAGGAGCTTCCTTTTTATCCCCCCTTTTTTCCCTTTTTTGCCTCTTGTTGCCCTAAAAGCCGTGTAACGAGGGCACAAAGCCCGGGCACTGCGGGGGCAGAAGGCCGGTGACATTATTTTGTAAGTGGCCACCTAAGGAGCTTAAATGGAGCAACACCCCACTGTGAGCCAGCTGCAAAGCCCTCCTGCTCTCTGAGGCAGGGCCACACTCCTGCTTTTACAGGCTTTAGGATCAATAGAGTACCTGGTAATCCCCCTTCAGCTTACTTCTTTCAATATACATTCAAGCAAAAGCAAACGTTGAGCAAACATTGTCTATTACCTCATCCTAACTAGTCTGCAGTAATTAAGGCATTGAAAGGATTCCTGTCCATAAACATGCAATGATGGCTGGGTAAGTTACAGTTCCCGTGCAAGGGGCATCCTCCAACATTATTCTCAAATTAATAAGAAATACAGCTCAGCTGTAATACATATGCCATAAAAAAAATGCCCTCAGCCATTCAGAAGAAAAAGACAGGGTTTGCTTTTAACCTCCAACTGCTGAGACCTACAGTCTTTAAAAATAGTGGGGGTAGAAGGAACCTGCATTTGTAACTAGCTCTGTTGAAGCAATTCACCCCCAGAGCTCAACAACAATATCTTTTCACTTACTTTCCTGTTAAGAGTGATCTTCAGAGCCTTCCAAGTCAACCCAGTCAGACTTAAAGGATTGACAGCTCTTCTTCAAGGCCTTCAACAGAGCAAATTCAACTTGTCAGATTTAAGGGCATCTGAATCAGCTCTTGCAATATCTCCAGGTGTTTCTGAGACACTTGATACCACACACCACTTCATAATCTGGGCTTTCAAGCAGCTACTTAAGAGAAAAGTCATTTTGACTAGGTTTGGTACTGCAAGCCTGGCTTCCACAGCAGAAACCAGAATCATGACAACAATAATTTATTCCTTTTTCATAAAGCCAAAACTGCACTGCGAAAGCATGTGGAAAAGTCCAGTTTCAGTTACAGGGAAAACACCAGCCACTTATCTCCTTCTAAAATAGAAAGAGAATGGAAAGAAACTAGGACCTCTGCCAAGTTTTGTCCCCAGTCCTATAGCAGCTTATTTATTCACAGCAGTTCAGCTCAACATCATCGACTGGGGACAGCACTGACTCGGGGTAAGGATGTGAAGGAAACATCATTTTAACTTTCAAATGTTTCTGATAGCAGGGAAAGGGCAGCAAACCATTTTGTCTTTTGGAGGCAAAGCAGCCTCTTCTAGAAGCTTAGGAAACATCTTCTGCAGCTTCTAGTTGAAGCATTTCCACCACACTGTCATGCAAGAGGGATCTCTGTATATGGCAGAAACACAGGAGATGAAAGCCGTGTGATTTCACCTCACACCAGAGCGCCTGACATCCAACAGCCTTTGAAGATCAAGTGTCAGACGCTGTGGAAACACAGTCAACAAAAATACAGACAATTAGTAACCTGCAATTTTTCAGGCTGCTTCAGAATATCAGACAACTAAAGCAGCAGTGGGGCTGAACAAGTGCAGTTCACTGTTTATTTTTTTTCCAGAGCACTGACATCCCTTACAGATTTCAATATTCCTGCCTCAGTCCAGACAGCTCTGTTGCTGAAATCTGCAGACTTTCTAAGTGCACATCACGACTCCTAGCACATAAAGCATTATTCCAGAACACTTAAGGAAATGTAAACCTTGCCACTTGTGTCTGCAAACATTTAGCTCCTTTCAATTAGGAATGCTGCATCCATCTTGGCTGCAGTAATAATTATAATGTCACTAGTAACAATTACAATGTCGCTAGTCGTGATACCAGATGTGAGGAAACACTTCAGATCTTCAGTATTCTCAGTTTTCATGCTCAGCTATACAAGTCAGAGGACCTGAGCTCTGCTGAGAGCCTTTTTAGAAGGTTTAAAGGGACCATATTGATATATATGTATTACCTCTGGAGCAACTTCACACAAAAGGATATCAGTAATTTATGTGCTTTTCTGTAGCACTTAAGTTGTCCTTCCCTTCACTGGAAACAAGCACTGACAAAGATATGACAGAGTGAGAAGAGCCTCCACTACAATCATAGCAGGTGTGTTTCACCAATCTACCTACAAAGCCTATAAATATTTAATTTTCTTTCAGATGGCTTTTTACAAAGCGATAGACTTTTCCAGACATTTTACCTTCTGCAGTGTTGGAGCAAAACATCCTGATAAGAAGGGCAATGTCGAAATCTGGAGATGTCAACACTGTAAAGGACCCCAGGGCTCCAAGAACAGTAAAATTCCTTCCCACTTGGAAGAAAACAAGTTTTGTGTCTGCCTTGCCTGTCCCCTCCTCCAATTCCAACTCCACTAATAACAAAGCATATAAATTATTTACATGTAAACAGCTGGAGCAAGAACAGCTTCAGGCAACACGGGGAGTATTCAACTGGCAGCACTGGTCAGGAGGAGAAAGGGAAGGGTGGTGCTCCACTGGCCGTGCCCAAGGAGGCGGGGGGTGCTCTCCCTGCTACCCCTGCCAGGACTGCTCCGCAAATCCCCAGCTCAGAGGCACTTGGCACACATCCCATCACAGAGAGGAGGGGAACACAGATGGGCAGGAACGCTCAGAGATGGACTCTCTGTAAAGGAAACTGTCACTGACTCGTGACACTCTGCAGAGGAAGCTGCTACCCTGTCCAAAGGGAGCTGGAGGTATCCCAGGAGAGGGAGGGACTCAGCCTGTGGATAACTGTGGTGTCTCACCTACCAAAGTGCTGCAGAAGGGCAGAGGTGGTGCCTCGCCTTACATCATAAGATACACAGCAGATTGAGAGTTTAAGAAAGTTTGCTCAAAGTAAATAATCAGTTAATGGTTTTCTGCTCTTCAAAACCAAGCCATGACTGTCGTGGTCGTGTATTAGCTGAACAAGAACACCATCAGTCCTTGCTTATCCATGAAGCAAAGTAAGCTCCAACCCACAGGCTCATCCCCTTGTTCTGTGCCTCAGTAAAATTTTTGGTTGTTATTTTCTATGCAGTATTCAACATCTGTCTGATAAAACACGAATTGTATGTATAATAATCTGTTACATGTACTGAGTACTGGTTCTCTGTACTCACAGCAACTTAATCCAACTAAGCAGCAGCAATGAAACCACCAACATCCTGCAGTTGTGGTGTCCTCCATGACAGAACTAGATGAGAGTAAGAGTCTGATTCCTGCACACTTTTATTAGAGTTTGGGGTCAAATGACTGGGCTTTGAAAGGCAGCTGCCTCCCCCTGCTCCAGAAAACAACAATATTAGTCACTGAATAAGGACAGAATCAGCCTTGATTCACGGTTTAGGTTATCCTTTTAAATATGGCCTCAGCAAGGAGTGGATTTCCTTGTGTGGAAGAGAGAGTCAGGCGCAGAAGGCAACCCTGACACTGCTGGCTGGGCAGGGAGAGCATTCCAGCTCTGCTGCTCTGCCCCAGTTTGCCCAGGGACTGGGGGAAGCACATACCAGTGGGTCTGATGCACTTACGCAAGAACCAGAGAAACTCTACTCACCTTTCTGTTTCCCTGTGCTTCTCTGCCCCACTCAGAGACATCAGCCTGTCTGCACAAGTTCAGTCCTGTCATCTTTTTACAGCAAGCTGGAAATCTGAAAGGGGTGGTAGGGGAAATCAAATTTAGGATGCTGTTTCTCAGCTCCTTTTATACTACCAGTTCTGCAGGTCATTTCACTGAAGTGGAGGTGAGTTCTGCAGTGGGTGATTTTACCAAGCCACAGGGATTTTGGAAATCTGGAAATAAATTGGATTCATTAATGTGACGACTTGTGAAAGGTTAAAATGCATACTTTACAGAAATATTCCTGACAGAAAAGGTGTTACATTTCCAGCCTGAAAACCAGGTGTAAAACATGCCTAACACTATAGAGTCAACAAATGAAAAAATCATGAACTAATAAAACTAGATCTGAAAACCAGAAGTTTATTGGTTTAATTTCTATTGGGTCTCAAAGCCTTTTCTAAAATATATTTAATTGGAATAATTTTCAGCTATTGTCAGAGTAGCCAGTACAGAAATTGATGATTTTGTGAAATGAGATTGAAGGCTGGTTGGTTTGGTTGGGGTTTTTTTGTGGAGTCTGTTTGGGTTTTGTCTGTTTGTTGTGGTGTGTCTTGGCAGTGGTGTTTTTCTTTGTTGTTTTTTTTTTTTTTTAATAGGTATCAAATCAAGGCTAGTGGTTTTACTACCAGAGGAGAAGCCGTGGGAACCTAAACTTCAGTTTTGTTTGTAGAGTAAATTCTGTACATGGCCATCAGCAAACCACCTGAGTTGTCTACCTCAGTTTCCCTGTGTTTAAAAGAGAAATAATTAGAACATTTCTGAGTGATACTGCAAGAATCAGTTAATGAAGCTTAATTTAGCTGATGAATTCATCAAGAACCACTAAATGAAGCATAACTGATAGTTAAGTAACGTTTTGATATTTGAAAATGTATTCATTAGCATGAAGTATATTTACTTTACTTGTTAGTGATAATTTCTCCGGGGCAGTTTGGTAAAAACTATTCATCTAAATTAACTACTACTTGTTCAAAAAAATCACCATTTCTGCAGTGTGGACCTTCTGGTGTGCTGCCTCTGTGGTTTTTTCAACTGGAACAGACATTCTAGTGTGGTTTAATATTGCACTTGAATTAGACTCGTCTGGAATCCCAAAGTAGCTTTTAGCATTGAAAAAAAGGTAATAATTGTAAAAAAACCTTTGGCTGGGTTCCTTTACTGCTGGGGGGATGTTGGGAAGAGACTAAATGGTGATGGATTTTCTTTTTGTCATGCTGCCCTTCCTCAGCCTGACAAGAATACCTGCCTGCCCCCATCTAGTGTTGTGTTTCACTCAAAACACCAGGCAGGGAAAGGGAGCTCTGTTTGTGTCCTAGAAAACAGTTTGGAATATTCCCCACCACCACCAGTGCCCACTTTTGTAGGGGACAACCACATCCCAATGCTCCAAACATCACAAGCATGGAGATGCACAGAACATCCAAACCACACCATCAATGCCAGGGCTCTGAGCAGGGTGAAAAAACCCCACCAGAAATGCAAATGGTGTAACAGAGGTCCCAGCATCACGGATTTTGCCTCAGAGCTCTGCCAAGCCCCACCTCTCGTAAAGGATGTTCCTCTTCCAGCAGTCATTAGCAGCACACAATCCTCTCTCAGTGTCAGGGAATGTCCTCAGGGGGGTAAGCTATTACTTCACCAGAGCAGCTGTAACTTCTGTGGCTTCAGACTTGCTCGTTCTCAAAACTGCCTCTTTTAATCCAGCTCCTTGCTGCTGGTCTCCCTGTGCATATCCATTAAAGTGGGCTTATTCACTTGTCCAAAGTTTTGCTTGGATAGGCCACCTCTAAAACCCATGACCAGCACCATCACATTGTGTACATCAAAAAAAAAACCTTAAAAAATAAATAAGTGAAATGCATGCTTTGAAAGTTACACTGCTTGATCTAGAAGTTTTTGCTGGAAAAATGAAGAAGAAAAAAAAAAAGAAACCAAAGCTCAAATCCCATGTCTGTCAGCTCCCAGTCGGTTTTTCCCATTACAAATTAACCACAGAGGATATAAGCCTCAATAAACTATAAGAAATTTCTTCATGAATTTTCCCCAGTTTACTTTCCTTTGGCTTTCCGTACTGGAAGTCAAGGCCACCTCTGACCACCCCAGGATCCCACAGCCCCCCACAGCTCCATGGTGTCCTGTAATCTAGTGGGAGAACATCCTGAACTCCATCACAAGCAAGAAGATTCCCAGGCTCAGACTTCTGGCCCCACACAATTGTCCTTTTCTACGATGAGAGACCACAAACCACAGACCTGCAGGAGAAGGGGAGAGCTGTGGTAGCTCCTCCTGCCATCACCTCCTGCCCATGCCCAGGAACCCTTACAGGCTGTGACAAGTGAGCTCTGCCAGAACACCGAGCTCCCAGCCTCATGCTAGATCCAGAGCTAATCAGTTTGGAGGTGCTTTTACCTACTCATTTTTGGGCAACAAAAGGAAAGTCTGGATTCCCATCTGGGAAGGAATACTTAGCCTATCAGCAAAATTAATTTATTTTCCATAACAACCAGGAATGACAACTATCAATACCTTGGGTCAGAGGCAGCTTTGTTCACAGTATGCTCCTTTGCTCAGTTCCAACCAAAGTTTCAATGGTGATAAAGATGAAGAAATTTGACATTTAAAACATGTATCAGACATTATAAAAGTAAAGGGATAAGAGGAACAAAAAACCCACTCAAAAGGCCTTTAAATTTTGTAGCAAAAAAGAAAAGGGAAACAGTCCTGTGGTTTAGAATTATTTTGGAAATATAACTTTAGCAATTAGGTTTTGTTTGATCTCTTGCCAAAGAGCTGCATACCAGCTGAATTTCCACTCTTGCTAGAGGAAATGTCTGGCCTTACAAAGCAGTTCATTACAGTTTCAGTGGGCAAAAAGTAAAGCTGATTGTACTGGTACAAGTATTTAATTTTATATCTCAACCCAGGCTTCTAATTAATCATTTAAACCCTAGGAAATGGTGTCATCCTAAGCTTCCTAACAATTGACATAATGCAGCAAAATATTACCTCATGTAACCTGAATGAAAGCAGTCAAAAGGTCTGCTTTCTTCAGGTCATTTCTATGTGCTGGCTTTTTTTTTTTTAGAGCTCAATGTGTATCAGCATGTCTGCAGGTAATTATTAGGGGATAAGCAGTTCTTTGAAACAATGGCTATAAAATAATCTATAATTCATGGCCTGGATTATGGAGAAGGTTGGGGGAATGCAGCAGGGACACCATGACAAAGTAGTTCGTGCAACTCCACCTAACAACCTGACGCACAGCTCGGGAGGAGTTTCTGGCTTTTTGTTAAACACAGTTTCTCAGCAGTTACCCTTCCCTGGCACAAGACAGAGCTCTAGACACAGCTCTGGCAGGTCAGCTACCAGCTGCCATCCAACCAGCTTTTCACATCTTGGCCTTCCTAGTATTCTCTCCTTGCAAGGATCTTTGCTTGAGTCTCTCGGTTGATATCAGAGATACCATGTGAAAACATCTAAAAAGCTTCCCACTGTGTGATTAGCTCTTTGAAATGACATATCTTTCCCAGGATTACCCAGGAGGCATGGAATTACAGTTTAAAACTACTACTGCTTTGATGGTGCTTTTGACAGAATCATCAGTGCTGGAAGAGAGCTGCAGTCATAGAACAGCCTGAGTTGGAAGGGGTCCCCAAGGATCATTGATGTCCAACTCTTGGCCCTGCACAGGACACCCCAAGAGTCACACCATGTGCCTGAGAGCATTGCCCAAACCCCTCTTGAGCTCTGTCAGGCTGGTTGCTGTGACCACTTTTTCTGGGGAGCCTGTTCCAGTGTCCAACCACCCTTTGGGTGAAAAACCTTTTCCTGATCCTCCATCTAAATCTCCCCTGACACAACTTCAGTGCTGCTGTGTTCAAATACCTGAAAATTTACACTTGAGATTGCAAAAATATAAGAAAACTTCCTTTCCCTTCCCACAGGAATTAGATGGAAAATCATGCCCCCCTCAGAATGGAGTAAATCTTATCTGGAATATATTTCACTCTATTAAGAAAATCCCAACTTCAGACCTGATTTTGTTTTACTTCCAACTTCTCCCAAAGAACATCACATGCCAGCAAAAATGTGATTGTTGGTAGAGCCATGGATGATCCCCAAGCAAGCCCTTAGGTGTCACGGAACCTACAAAAGAACTTTGTGTACCACAATGAACTGAGCCACGAACTAAATACACCCAACTTGTACAATGCAGAGCCAGCAAATATATATGCAATCCAAGGTGTGTAGGCCTGTCATTCCTCAAAAATGTTCTCAGGCAAAGCTACTGAATGGAAGTGTCAAAATATCAGTGCCTTCTGGCAGTGCAGGCAGGATTCCCACTTTACATCCTGCTAAAATCACAAATCAACGGGCTAAGAACACACAGTGGATCACAAGAGAGCTCCACAGCAGGCCTTTCGTACCTGAGTGTGAACGATATCACAGAAAACAGGGATGAAAGTGGTTTAGGATTTCAACTGGGCTGCCCCCACCCTTTCTTTTCAGGTGCAGTCAACTCACACCCAACTGGTGAAGATCCATCAAGCTCTGGAGATGTCCAGTGGAAGCTCCACAGCCTGGCAACCATTCCAGCACCACACTACTCCTAGCATTAACAAAAACCTTTCCTCATGTTTGACCTGCTGCTGCCTTAGCTACTTGAGGCTAGCACCAGGAAGCAGCAGCTCAGATGAAACTGTAAGAGCACTTAACGGAGGGGAGGACCACTTCACATCTGCTACAAGCGAGACATCTGCTTCAATATCCCTACTTGTAACTTTTACAAATAAAATGTTAACCACTCTTTGCATCACAGCCCACCAGAAGCCCTAGCAATTCCTAATGCATTTTTTCTTCACAATAACCATCTAGCTGTTCCTAAGTACATAATCTGATACTTTTTCTCAATAATTTTATTTTCTTTTTCTCAATGCTATTTTACTACATAGTTTTCCAAGCTGTTCCTGTTTTTCCAGTTCCTTGTAGCATAGTGTCACCTGTCAATTCAATATGCACCTGTTCTATGTTACTATCCCTATCATCAAGGATATCATGGAATTGTACAAGAACCAGAAGGGAAATCCTGCAGAAATGCCATTAAAACAACTTTCTCATTTGACAGAGGATCACTGACAGCAACTTGTTGAACGTGCCTTGCTAACCTACCAGGGTATGCATTTCAGAATCACCTCAGCAAGTCCGTGTAACAAATGAGGTGGTGCCTGATAAGCCTGCAAGGTGGTATGAAAAACATCCCCTGGTATTGAGGGGAGCTCTGCCATCCATACCATCCCTACATTTTCTCGGAGAAAGTCAAGCTGGTTTCAAATTATTAGTTTGGGTTGTATCTGGTGGACAATCACAGATCTCCTTCTTACCCTAATGCTGCTGTCAGATCTTTTGAAGAACTGATATTGGTCCAACTATGCAAAGCAAAAACTCTGCCATCTAGGTCAGGACATCAGTGCCACCAGAGCTCATAAAATGCTTTCCCCTCTCAAAATCTTTCCTGACATCCCCATTCTCATTTTCCTCTTCTCATCCTGGTCTGGAACCCGTGAGTGTCAACAGAATGACTGCCCTTAAAGAAGTTAAAGCGAAACAGGAGATAAAACAATTTTATCCTTGCAAAGACATCTGTGTTTTGCATCAACCCTGTGCCTGCAGCGCTTTGCTGTCTTGCCTGTGGTCTGTCAGTCCATTTTCAGTTTTAAGCTCCTCGAGGCAGAGCCAGGACACTTCATCCTGTGTTTACTCCCAATAATGTGTTGTGCCTCCTAGGGCGGCTTGACCACTAATTGAAGCTGTAGGTTCCTGCAGTCACAGAGGGAATGCAGTGCAATCCTTCTAAATCCAAATTGCTTTCGATTGCTGCACAGGGCACAAACAGAGACACTGCAAATGACAGCCCATACACAGAACATGGACTTCCTGGGAATTTAAAACTTTAGTGATTTATAGCCCAATTTTGTAAGACCATCAGCAACACACTTTTCTAATCAATTAGCAAACAGAGGCAGTCCTGGAGAATACCTATTTTACCATCCTGTTTTAATAATCTCTGTCAGCAACATTTTCCCCCTACACACAAAATATCTGCATTTAGCAAGGGCCAAATAAATTTAATCACTCCCTGCTGATGTAATGACTTTATCTTCCTCTTATTTTATGCTTTGACCAAAATAACACTTGGCTAATGTATATTTTTCCATTTCAGCAGAATAATTCATGGAGGAAAAAAAAAATCCCACCAGCTCTGACATATTTCCATTTTATTTTGGAGACCTCCAAATCCTAGTTTTCCTAGCAGGGCTGTTACATTGTGTTAAAACCCCCCTCCCTTAAATTATGCCTCAAGATTGGTTCATTACTTCAGGAATGGTTTAGGTGCAGAAAGTCAGTCTTGGAATTCAAATATGTCTGCCTCAAAAAAACATTTTTCACACTTCCCCACCCACTGATTTGTTGTTTTTCTGTCAGTTCATGCTCCTTCTGACAAACATATGTCCTGATTTGTTTGTTAGTACAAGATGATGAGCAAAAAAGGTAGAAAATTACACATAATTAAGTAAAATATTTTGCCTGTGGGGGGAAATTAAGGAAAACCTGCACTCATCCACACCTTAAAGAGTGTGACAGCAATTAATTAGACTTACTTTGTTATGAGCCATGAGCTGACAAAAAATACTCAGTATTACCCTAAATATTTTTTGTAATAATAATAATACACTGTATGGATGGGCAACTTAGTATTTAATTTCTTAAAACTGCAAATCAAACACTACTCTGGCTTTTGAAAGCCAAAACTACCTACTCTTGATACATCAAGAAAATTCAGTGTGGTTCACAGCGTAGCTGTGCTGGGATATCAGCAAAGCTTTGTAGCCTGGGTGAATAATTATGGGTGTTTTTAAAATTTCCGTAGCATCTCTTCTCCGAGAATTTCGAGCACACCAAGTGTGTGCTCAGTAAGGATACTGGACCTCTCTGGAGTCAGCATTTTATCCAGTCGGAATGAGCAGCAGAGGGTCTGTGGTTTGCCCAGGGAGTTAATGGCAGCGCTGGAGCAGAGTCGGAGCTCCTGCCGTGCTCGTGCTCCCCTGCCCCAACCGGAGGACCACAGCCCCATCACCCCCACACAGCAGAGCAGAACCCGAGTCAAAATGTGTTCTCAGCACACGCCTTTGTCCCATCCCTTCTGCACAACCACTACCACAGCCTAGAACAGCTGCACAACTCCGTATTTGCTCGCAGATTTACGGCGTTCTCTGGAATTTTTAACCTCTTTGCGTCCCAGTTAAAGGTGCCACGATTGAAAGCTGACCTTTCCGCCAAGATTTTCCATGAACTATATGAATATGCAATGACAGAGGCATGAAAGCAAGATCTGGGGGAGGGAGAATTCCTTGATTTATTTTTTACACAAGTTACATCATACAACTTTAAAAAACACTGTGGGAGAAATGCTGAAATCAATGCACTTTGTCTTTTGCTTGCAGAGAAGTTTCACAAGCAGCAATAAAAAACTCCAAGGAATAAGAAACCTCCCAAAACATTATTTTAAACCAAACTGAAACAATTTAAAATTAAATAAATGTGCAGGGAGACACAGGGAGTAGCCAAATATTTGGAGCTGGCAGTAACCATTGTTTAAGAGCCTAAGCTTGGTCATTTAATCATTGGAATTCCTTTGGGGTTTTTTTGTTGAAGCAGAAATTATGTATTTCCTCATAAAATATGCAGTTTGGATTTCACAAAAGGTCAGTCCATCGATGGCCCTGGAATCCTGTTATATATGGCTTGATGAAATTGCAAAATATTGTGTTTCCAGTAACCTGCAGGGTCACTTCTTTCCCCCTCTCTACAAAGGGCCTCTACTAGACATCATTTAAATCCTACTTAAGACATTAAAACAGGATTTAAGTGGGATTTTAAAGATTAATAAACCTCATGTAGGTCTTTTAAACCAGGATGAATTTAATCTGCAATTCCCAGCAGCACATCAGGACGAGCCCACTACAGTTTTTCTATACTTTCCCTATGAGTACAGAATACAACATGCAGAGAGTGAAAACATCTGTGATTTCCACAACTATTAATCCAGTCACTGTCCAGACAATTAGGGAATCTAGTTATTTCCAGTCTGCTTCAGCACATTCATCAAATAAAGGGAAAAAACAATGGAAAGCACCAGGAAGCCAACCTCCAACTGCAGTGCCCTAGCAGAACAAGCTGTAACATCAACAACTATCTTAAAATAAATTATATTAGGGATTGAATGTATTTATACCTATTGAAATCAGGTTTGTGTCCAAAAAACGTGGGAGCACTCACAACGTGGTGATTTTTATATTCACTCACCCAAGCCCTGTGCTCCTGGAATCTATCAATTATTTTCTGTAAAGTTTACCAGGGACTGAAAAAACTCCTGCTGGGTAAGATTTGTACACAGCCAGCGGCAAGCACATTCAATTATGATAGTGTTTAATTAACTGCACAATGAAACATGGTCATTAAGTGAGTTTCTATCTCAAGGAAATACTTACAGAAAAAGTACCCAGCTCCTTTTTTCCCTTGTTTTAGAGAATGAAGTGCAAAAAGACAGATGCAACTGGCAGCAATTTTTGTCTCTTGGTGGCTCGGGAAACGTGGAGCCCAACTCTTACATAATGGATTGAGAATAAATTTGTCTGTGTAAAGGAAAGTAATCTGTAGGTATTCTCGCACTGACTGAGGGTCAGGTTTGGTTTTTCATTTAACCACCCACCCTGGCTATATAATAAATCTTACATAAACAAACCCAGACAGCAGGATTAAAGGATAAACATAACTAATGCTTGGATCCAGAGTCTGTGATGAATGAGAGAAAAAAGGCCAAACAAACCCCAAAAGATGCACCACACACACACATTGCCTTTAATTTTCCAACCTGTCCAAAGTGTATCAGATTTTTTCCCAAAAATTAACCTATATTTAAATACACTTCAGCTGATTTTGAACTCATTAGGTTATTTTCTGTTAATAGGAAAGGTTTTTTTTTCCTGATATAGCAGTATTGAAGACTATTAACAGTAAATGCCTATGAGAAGTCATGATTTTATAACTTCTGTGTTCAAGACTGCTGGGAAAAACCATTCTGATGTTTGCTGAGCCAAATGAAAATAGGAACTTCATTTCAAGGCACTTGGAAAAATATATATGCTATTTTATATTATTCCAATTTCATATTATTCCAATAATGCCAATATAGAATAAGCATTTCTGATTGCATTACAGCAGTCAATTTGTGAAAAACACTTAATATTTGGAAATGTAAAACAGAGAAAATAGTGAGGAAATCTAACCCCAAAAACATACACAGAGGAAGAGCATGATGTGAGCAACACATTCTTGATTCCTCTCAAGCCACTGATATTTGCATAACCATAAAAAAATTTCTCTCTCCTAAAGAACACATTAAGAATTCACTCATCTCACTTCCACAAAATAACCCAAATATCAGAAAGTCCTTCTGTGTTTTTATAAGCTATTCATAAACCTGAATAAAAATTATTTGACCTAAGGTTATATTTTCTGATCAGTTGCTTTTTGCAATTAATTGCATTTGACTGTCACAGTGATTATTTTATTACCAGTTTGCCTTTGTTTTTGCTGATGGAAGGTGCTTCTGTCACTTAAGTCCCAACTGAATCACATTTCAAGTCCTTAATGGATCCTTCTTCTCAAAGAAGTATGAATTACTTAGTGAAAGCATTTACACCAGAAAACTGACAAGATTCACAAGGAAAATGAGGTTATTCATTCTCCACTTTCCAAAATCAAAGCTGTGGTAAATTTTCTCAGTTACCAACTCATGAACCCCATATTTTCCCATAAAATGACAAACACTAGAAAACATGATCTGAATGTCTATATGGATATAATTTATTATCTGAGAAGAACTAAAATATGTGACCTCCGGGGAAAAAGATGATGGTGAACCAACTTAATTTTAAAAATATATTAAAGAAAAGATTAAAATATTTCCATATATGAGAAATAGAAAAACAATTCTGAAAATAAGCCAAAGTCTCAGCATGAGAAAAATCACTGGGTTGTTCCAATGAGGACAGTAGAAGCTTCCACAGAGTGCCTTCCAATATTTCACAAAAGAAAATATGAACATTCAAATGAAATTTTTTTATTTCCCAAATCCCCAGAGTAAGTTTTGAAATATCAAGTGACTTTTTAGTCACTGGAAAAACATTTCTTGCCCATTTCAGACTTGATCCATTTCATCAACTCTGGAAAAGCATTTTCTCAGCAGAGCAATAGATGGAGACAAGTTGCAGCCACGGGACAATGGCTTTGGATGGGGAATCACCTGCAGACTCACATCAGCATTCCCTTCCATTTCCTTTAAATCCCTTCTGGCACTTACTCCAGAGCAGAGGAATTGGGAGCAGGTTTTTTTACCCCCTTTTAGAACACCAGACCCACGTTCAGAGCACATTCACCTCTGCTGAAATTGCTGCTGTGAAGGCAGCAAACACAAACCCTTCCCTTCCCAGTGCCCAGCAGCAGGGCTGCAGGGACACTGTCCCAAATTCCACACCTTATGTCCAGTGGGAGGTCACAGGTTAGCCAGAAATGGAAATTTACAGCCACACCACCCATCTTTAAGGCCAACCCATTTGCCTGAATGTAACTTGTTTGAATATAACTCATTCTCCTGATGCAAGAAAACAGCTTTGTTGCCAAAAATTTACAATTGCTTCAGATAGGCAAGCCATGTGTTTGTCTTTTGGGGAATAACCATCTGAAGGGCAGAGCTTGAATACAGCTGGAAATACAACAAACAAAAAGCATTCAAAATCACCCTCATTAAAAAAAAAAAATTATATGTTGCAGTAGTTACTACCATAGTAAAACACCCTTTCAGAGCTATAAAAACCTGTCTTCTGCATCTCTGCTCAAGTGAGAGTGTCCAAGTTTGCTCGTGCAAAGCTCAAATAGGATTATCAGATGAAAGAGCACGCTTTTCTACTTGCTGATAATTGCTCTGTACCTCCTCATAAAACACAAATTTTGGAAGCATTTGATAAACAGCAATTTTTTTTTTTTAAATTCACTTAATTTCTATAAATCGAGTTACACGATCTGTTTTAATATTGAACTTTAGAAACATTGAGGTTGGAAAAGACCTCCAAGATCAGCGAGTCCAACCTTTAGCACCAACAGATAGAAGTACTTTTGTCTGTGGGATATGAACAATGAGATAACTCAGTAGTGCTTCATCTTGTCCCACTTGTATTTATTTCTTAGTAGCAATTGCAGCCAGTGATTTAATCTTTCTGTACCTTGTATACACCCTCCTGAAAGAAAACACTTATTTTTCACTAATGTAAGAGCTGTGACATGAATACCTGACTCATGCAGCGTGAAGCTGTTGACATTTGTCTCAGATGACTGGGTACAATCATGCATCTGTGTACCTCCCTCTTGCCCCCTGTACTTTTAAGATAATTTCTGCCCTGGCCTTCAAGGCAAAGCTGAAACCCAGCTAGAACTTCAGTGAATGTGTTCTTTGAAGAGCTGGGGGTTTCCCTGTGGTTCGTGTTACGAATGGTTTGAGTGACAACCAAGCACAACCCCCCCGGGAGATTGCCTGGCTTGGTTTCTTACACAGGATACTGCTCAAAAGTGCAGGAGCCCGTATTGGTTTCAGCTTACCCAGGACCAGTGAAATGGCATGCACTGAAATTCCTGTGTGCTGCACAGAGACAGGGCTACCGACCTGGAACTGGGATTCTCAGGGAACGTCACAGCTGCTGCTCTGACAGTGGCAGCTACACATTGGCTCATCCCAAACCAGAGGAAATCCAAGCAGGGTTGTGAGCTTTAATTGCACTCATCTCAGTGATAAGGGTGATTTCTTTCATTTCAGTAGGTACTGAGCACACTTGGAGCTGTTCCTCCTTTTCCCAACCTCCTCCAAGATAAACAGGAGCAAAAAGTGAGACTGTATTGATAAACCAGAGAGCAGCAACCTGGCATTTACAGTCCACAGCTCTCCGAAGAGAATGCCACAGAAAGTCTACTCCACAATCCAAGAGGAAGGACAGGTAGAAAAGGCAAAGCTACTTTGGTACTAAATGTCATGGACTAAACTCTATCAGAATGCTTAAAAAATGAATAAGGTAAACATCCAGACATTCTCTCTTCACTACATGAAGCCAAAGCCAAGTCAACCTGTTAATAATTTCAACTATATTCATAAATCTATTATTTAAAAAATATTTGTTTTTCATTTACTCATGAATTTTTATTCCCTCAAAATCAAATAAATACAAAATTCACCAAAATTTCTTTTAGGAATGAAGATTTCTCATACCCAAATTCTCCATACTGCAGGAAGGAAAATAATTGTCAACAACACAGATGTAAGGAAAATTCTGAAATCCCTTCAGCTTTGTGACTGGGGCTGGAGGAGTATCATCTTCTAACTCTAAGATTGTGGAAAGTAAAGTGATATTTTGCCTTAAGGCTGATGTGGGTATTTGTGTGTGAGGTGACACTTCCTTGAACAGGCCAAAGTAAAAACCCATATTTTGCACAAAATGGAACTGCAAGCACCCAGGAGGAAAAGAATCTCACTGAGGGATGAAGAAAAAAATCTACAAACAGTATGATCTCTCCAACAAATCCTAAAAAAAATGCAGTACTAAGAAAAGTTTCTTTCAAACATCTCTGAGCAAAATGAACTGAAAATCTGCTCCATCCAACAGACAAGTGGAAGCCAGTTTCCCATCAGATCACTCACATGTCCCCAGTGGTTTGGAGCACATCTGAAACCTGGCATTTTTATTAATTCTAGTAAAAAAGTAAAGGGGAATAGAGCATATGCTTTCTTTTCTACTCTAATGACTCTTTTACAGACACATAAAGATACTGAAAGTTTGTGGGAGAAAGAGGAATAAATAACTTAAATTTATTCCGTCATGAGTGCAAAATTATCTCCGTATTCAATTTCTCACAGACAGCTCTCTCTATGTACAAACAGCCTGGAACTGAGGACAAGCTAAAACATCTACTTACCCTCTTCTAATTTTCTCTCTGTTTAACAACCTTTCAGACAAGGTCTCCCCACATTTACACAATAGCCACCTGGATCTGCTTTCCTTCCAACAAGTTTTCACTTGTGGAAGTTTTACCGGTAAGCAACTTCATCAAGGCCTGAAAGGAGCTGGAATCCTTTCCCAAAAGGTCTTGGAACTCCATGGAGGTCTTGTCCTGCACCCCTTATGTAAGCTCTGCTGTGCACACCAACAGGCCTGATATCAATAAATCCATGAACACCACCATAAAAACCAACATTCTCTGCAAAAAGACAGCAGCAAGGCTCTCATAACCACATCTGTCAGCATTTGGCTTGTAAACAGCGACCAATCCAAATGAAAAATGAACACTGGCACCTTTCTGAAACCAACAGGCTGTGAGCTTATGAGAAATGCAGAGCAAATTAAGGATGAGATCAAGCCCAATAACACTTCCAAAGAGAAATGAATCACTGAAAAACCCCACAGCAGGAAGAAAAAACAGAGCAACACTTTTTCATAAGGGTGAGTAACTGAGGAAAGTTTTGATAGTGTTACCAACTTCTGCAGCAAGAAATGCTAGGTCAGGTTAGGAGAGCCCACTAAAGAAGCAACTGTATGCTGAAGCAGCAAAGATATTTGTCTAAAAAAAAATTATCTGTAAGAGGAGGATGAGTACCATTTCCAAGAAAAATACTGTGAGATTTACCATTGAAAAATAAGCCAATTTGGTTTATGTATCCCCGTCACATCCTTCCATGATATTCAGCAAAAATGGTAGCAGTAGTGTTTGGCATTACACAAAATGTTGGGTGGTTTATTGTAAGAATTTGGAGGATTTTTGTTTCTCAGTTCCTCATAGATCTGACTTCTTGTTCTCCTAGCACATAAAGAGATTTGTTTCCTGAAAAGTCTTCAGAAAGCAGGCTAACTGAAAAGAGCTTGCGTAAGTCCAAGGAAAACTACAGGCAATTACAGAAAATTGTAGCTGGTCACTCAGTCAATAACAAAAATAATATTAAAACAGTCAGCCCAGACCAGTTATTATCCCTCTTATTGAAATATCCTGCAGCAAAGTCCATGAAATAATATCACGTGGAGATATCCCTAGTGGTGCCAGCACTTTTTGATGCCATATATAGACCAAGGAGGTTGGATGTTGTATTTTTTCACTGCCTGCATGCTCTGGAGAGCAAGGTACTAGGCTGCTCACCCCAACTCCTGAAGCAGAGGGAAAGACAAAAATCCCCCTGTTCCCACACAGTGGCTGCATCACCCTGGGCTGAGCCACAAGCTCATGGAGTTTTCCTGCTCCCTCCCTCCATTCCTAGAGCTCCCAGCTGTTTTATTCACGCAGTTTATGCCAGCTGGGAAGTGACCGCTGCCTCGAAGGAAGCAGCAAGGTCAGGAACTCGTTTCACATGGACCTCTGAGCCAGCACACAGCAGAATCTTCTCAGCAGACACAGAGGAATGACAAGAGTTGGGGGAGAAAGAATGGGGCAGAAAGATTTGGGGGGGAGGGCATTAAAGATTAAGACACAACAGAGGAAAAAAAGCAATGCAAATGAAGAAAAAAATTCACAGTTCAAAGGACAGCATGAAACAGAAAATGCATTGTGCTACAAGTAAACCCAGCTAGTCTGTGAAAATACAAGTTGTATGTGCTCACATCATTACAGTGAAGAGATTGACTGACTCTAAGCTACTAAACACAGTAAACCACCATTATTTTAATTTTCTTCCAAGTTTTAACCAGTTTCCATCACTCTCAGAGAGATTTCTGCAGCAGCATCTTTACATCCTATTTCTGAATAGATGAAATTGTTCGTGGAGTTCAGTGTGTAAACAAACTACATTGAACTGTTAGAGAGCTAGTAAAACTCTATTTCCACTTACCCAAGCAATGTATTTACTGAGTTTAAATGTGAGTATTTTTAGCCTTTCAGGATTGCAAGATGAAGGAGACAGGATTGTACATATTTATGCTTGTATTTATTATCCCTGCTTAAAAACTCAGGTTTTAAAAACTCCTAAGGGCCTGACAGATTTATTAGTTGTTTCTAGGAGCCTTACCACAGCCCAAGAGCTTCATGACAGGCAGAGAGTCTACCTGTACAGGTTTACCTTTACCTGTAGGCTGGGGGATTGTTTTGAGGAAGGTGTTGAATGGGTTAGAAGTGTTATCACAGGCTCTGTACAAACAGAACTAACCCTTGAAACCAAAGACACTCATCTTTTCCTCACAAGGCCAGTATTTTAAGCAACAAATACAACCGTGGGACACACTACACAAGAGCTGCCACCATTCAGACTGGCCCACGAAACAAAACTCATCACACAGCAACAGTCCACAAAGTGGGAGTTTACACAGGACTTGCCAAAACCTTTATAACCCTCTGCCTGACAGTTGCTAAGAAGTTACTTTGACAACTTTTCCCTTCCCTGTGCATAAAGAAGCATAAAACCCCCCAAAACACCAAGCCAAGACCAAAATAAACCCCAGCTCTCTTCTAAGTAGTACTGACACTATTGTTTCCCACGTCGGTGTGACTTGCCCAGAGATCAGTAGGCAGCAGCTACACGAGCATGTAACGGAAGCAAAGAGAAGCTGCGCACAAAGCGAGATTAGGGAGAGTGACTAAAACCCGTGAGCTGTGCAATTAAAACGTTGACAGAGAGCTAAATCCCCCTAGCACCTTTCTCTTTTCCCATATCGCTCTTTCTCAACAGAAAACATTTCATCTAATCATCAAAGAGATTTCAGTGTTAAGACTTCAGCTGTCATTTTGAAAGTTAAGCCTTTTCAACTTACTTCGTGATGTCAGTGATATTCCAACAGAAATGTGAAATGCCACGAGTGCTGGGTGTAATCTCATCACAAAACACACGAAGCAATCCTTGCTCCTACAATTGGTTTGCTGCCAAATAAAAAACACATTTGCAGAGAGTACAAGTGAATTAAATAATCTGAAGGATTCCCACTGAAGTTAGTACTGAAATTCCAGATATCACCTGCCCACTTAAGAAAAATGAATTTTCAGCCTCAAAACTTGATTTGAAAAGTGAGACTCCTTCTCTTCTAGCCAGTCAGCTTACAAACTAATATTTTACGTCATCAACACGTTTCCTATATCAAAAAGGCAGAAGAATGCTACTGTTATATACAACAAATACACTTAATTCTCACATCTCTCTTTCAGGCTCAATTTCCTCCATGCAGATTCTGCTGCAGAGGCAGCTAGAGAGGAGAACTGCAGGAAACCTACTGCTGCTAGCTCTAAGTCTAGCTCATTGAGGAGCTCCTAAGTACTTCATACTAAAACTTCCTGACTGATCTTGCATGACTTATTTTCACTAGCTGGTGCTAAAATCCAGAACAGTCAGATTTGCATTCCTTCAAATATTTTTTGTCAAGTACACATCAGCCCAGTAAGCTCAGGCTTTCTAAGGCAGAATGTTTCTACAGAGACACTTCAGCATCAAATTGTTCCTCACAGCATTGCAGCTTCTCAAAGGTTTATTCCAATCTTTATGGAATAACTTCTCTGTTCTACCAGATGTGCTGCACTTACTGTAGGAGTGGGTTACTGTCACCCAGAGGTTTCAGTAGCTTTGTCATGATGAGAAGCAGAGCTCTGGGAGGTGAGTGAGACTCAGAGACAAGTGTCCACTAACAAACTCCAAAACAGTATTTAGAGAGTAGAAAATTGTCCTGGTTTCAGCTAGGGTATATACAAGGTAAAGGGGAGAGGATCGGATTTTAAATGGAATTGTTAGCTACCAGAGCACACAAAGAAAACTTCTCAGTGGTATCTGACCTGTTTAGGAAGAAGGTGCTACTCAGCTCCACGTTTGCAGAATCACACCTGGGAGCACAAATAGCCCAGGTAGTGCCATTTGCACAGACCCTTCTTCCTAAGGGGGGGAGTATTTTACAAACCCTGCAAGAGGGTTCAGGGTTTCAGCTTTTTGTATTACAATCTTAGCACAAACTTGCAAAAATTATAATCACCTCCCATTAGAGATACAGAAATTGTGATTTCTCCAAATTACAGAAAATTGCTTTTGCTGTCCACTGATCTTTCAAGGCTAAAAATACATCATTTACTGTATTATTCCCAAGAGGTATCATACTTGGCACATGACCATGCTAGAGTGGAAATTTCCCGACATACTAGATTGTATCAACACAATTTGTCATTGAGCAATAATTCTTTGCATGCAAATATCTGGATAGACTCCAATCAAA
This sequence comes from Edolisoma coerulescens, assembly GCA_013397115.1. Taxonomy (NCBI): domain Eukaryota; kingdom Metazoa; phylum Chordata; class Aves; order Passeriformes; family Campephagidae; genus Edolisoma; species Edolisoma coerulescens. The sequence goes on along the minus strand of VWZW01000738.1, from coordinate 557,363 downwards.
ACTGTGTAAAACTCTAAACTACAAACATTTTAATCTTGCAGGCTGATGTGGAATGTTTGACTCCTGGCCTAGGCCTCCCTCGTCAGCATGTGCATTGCAACCAGTTTGCCTCTTACTGTGTCACATTCATCATTAATGTTGTAAAGAGAGCAAAAATACTCAGAAGTTTTTATTAAGATCTGCTTATCTAAAAGGATTAAAACAAAAACAACCAGCACCTCCAAACCCCAAACCAAAAATACTACTTCAATTTTTTATGGCCACGGCCCTAAATACATGGCAAATCCACAGCTGTTGAATTTATCCCAGCATTCTCTCCAGCTGAACATGTGTTTTCAATCTGAGTTTTAAACACTTCCTTTTTCTTTACAGCTGTAAAACAATACTTTCTAATCAGAAGATGGTAGTAGACAAGATATTCTCTTTTTAAGACACTCTGGGAAAGTGAATTGGCTCAACCATCTGTGAGGACTGCCAGTGGTGCAATCCAAGATGACAACTTCAGTGTCAAAGTGTAAAAATGCTCACAACAACATTTAGCTAAGAATCTGGTTTATACCGTCATCTCAAATTTTTTCCATCTTTTTTAGATGCTAGAGCATCAATCATGACAACTTACTATTTAGAAAATGTTAAAGTTAAAACATTGAAAACTCCATGGGTGTGGGAACATAATAAAAAAAAAAAATTAGATAATATAGAATTACAGCATCAATTGCTTTATTTACCCCTGCATCTTCTCATTAAGATCCTTCATACGAAACTACAACATAGCTGGCCTCGTCCAAAGCCCTGAAAATCTGTAATTCCTTGCCTGTGAACTGGGGATTGGCTCACTGGGGACTCTTTCCACTGCATCTTTTAAATAAGGATGTTAACTTTGTGGGCGTTGAATGGCATCAATACCAAAGTGGAGCTGAGGTGCTTTCTGCTACACCTGGAACTGGCTCATGTTAACACAGACAAAACCTAATTTTTCAACCTCAGCTAGAACTGGCAAAACTCAGTGCTGCTCCACCAGCAGTAGGAAGCAGAGCAGGCATGGGCAGTGTCACAGGATGAAGGGAGGGATGATGTGAAGCAGGGAGGGAAAGAACACTCATGGGGCTTCTGGAGATCTGTGGGAGAGACGAGGTGGAAGCAGCACCTGAACACTTCATGGGCAGGAGAGCAAGGACAGACTTGAGTGAAGATCCAAGTATGTATGTGTGTGGGGAAGGCAGCTGGGTGAAGGTAGGAAAGGGGTCCTGGCAGAAAGGAGTCAGAAAGAAGAGCTGCAAGGTTGGTGCGAGAAGTGGTAGACAGGGAGGGAGAAAATCTCTCTTCCTCTAGCTTACTGTTTCATGGGATACTATCATAGCTAAGCAAGGAGAGAAAGAAGAATACTGAAACTATGAAGTGCTTCCCCAATTAATTCACTTTCTTATACCACTTAAACGTGTATATTCTTCATCCAGAAGTTAAAGACGAGATTCTTTAATGTTCATAGTAATGGACATTTACGTATTTATTATTGAGAGGATGAACATTTATTGCAACTAATTTTTAAAAATACATGAAGTGTATGTTTAAACGGTGGGGATTTTTTTCTCTCATGCTTACCACATCATCTCACGTGGAAGCCCAAAGCCTTCCCAAGAAGAGAGCAAGAAAACCCCACAAAGATAATTCTCTTTCTTCAATTGAGAACTTCCTGAGAAAAAATACGTATTACCTTCTCCTGTAATACATGCATTAAAATTCCATTTTGTTCTCTCAGTAAAAGCAAGTTTCAGCTAAGCATTATTCCCTGCCAGCATTCCTGCACTCCTTGCTGTCCCCTCTCCGAGCTGTGCAGACATCCCTGGCTGTGCCATCACCCACAGGGTGCGTGACAGCCGGCGTGTCTGGCAGTGCTCATGTCCCCAGCTCTGGCAGGCACAGCTATCTGATGGGGAGCAGCATTTTGTGTTCTGGGAGTATTTTTGTCCTGGATTTCCAGGGGCTGGGGAGTCTCTGGAGGGCTGTGGTTTTTGGCTTTTGTGGGGGGTTTTTTTAGGTTTTGGGGGTTTTTTTGTTTTGTGTTTTTCTTGTTTGTTTTTGTTTTTCAAACTTATCAGTATTTATTTAGTATAAGCTCTGAATTGCTTGCTTCACCCCCCTCTCCTCCCCTTTTTAGTATGCCTCTAGAGGCAACAAGCCAAAAAAGAATGATCGTTAGCTGTGCAACAATGTCATGCCTTAACATGCTTTTCTGTAATTTACAGTTTAACCAGCAGTCCTGTAGCCTGTATTTTTAAATCAGCCTTTCCTCTGCCAAACAATAAAAAAAAAAGAAAAAAAAAGGAAGAAAAAGATGAATTTGTACATTTAAATTTTCTTCTAATTGTAAATTGAACTAGTTTTTAATATCTGCTCAGGAATTTTATTAGATTTTGCTTTATCAAAATAAAAAAGATTACAGGAACAAAGATTCTTATAAATACTTCCCTTACATAATTATGTAGGACAAAATTTATAAAAATACTTTGTTCCTATTTTCAAGTGAACAGTCACAGGGTCAATAAAGAAAAAGAAATTCTAACTTCCTTGTCACTTTAGCTTAAAAGACAGAAGAGTATTCTGAACTCAATGAGCATCTGAGCAGCACCACTCCATGAGTTATTATAGGCAGATTCAGAATTAAATACTCCAGAACTCTGTCCACAATTATAATCTCCATTAATTTGTATTTCTTGCATTAAAATAAACATGATTTCCCTGTAGGGGAATCTAGCATCTATCATGTGGAAACTTCAGTATTTTGTTAGAGGATGGATCATTGAAGAGGAGACAATCTCTGAGGGTGTTGTGTCTCTTAGTTTTACCTACCTAGCTCAAATTAATTACCCAGACTCCTTCACAGGACATCCAGCAAGCTGTCAGACACAGAGAATGCTGAACAAAAGCCACTTTTCCTACACTGCAGCCTTGCAGGTCTCCAGGACTGGAAAGCTCCCAGAGCTGGCAGGAGATGCTGCTCCCATGCTGACGAAATATGGGCTGATAATTGAATGCAGGGACCTGCCAGCCAGCTGATGGCAGGGGAAACTGTGCTGTGTGACTCTCTCAGGGCAGCTTGGTGACAGTAAGAGCTGGCCAGAGACGGCCGTGCAGCTTAGGAGGAAAGATCTGATTTTGCTAAAATACTAATGTAATACAGTCCTCAAGATACCAGAAATTTTTAACTCCCCCCTGCCAAGGTTTACATAATAAGATTACTTTGACTGGTTCTTACTAGTCACAAATTTAATGAGTGACAAGACCCTCAAACTAAAAACCCAGACATCTTTACCTTCTGCAGAAAACCCCAACAAAACCAAACTAACCCCCTCCAAAAGGCCCAGACAAAACAAATACCATGTTTTAGCTCCCTACACTTCTCACAGCAAGCTGTCAGCTCTGTTTAGGCATTGAGAGTCACCCCAAGACAAGGTAATGGCTCTCTTCTTAGAACTGTTCCATGACAAGAAAATTGTATTTACACACATAATTAAGGAAGATGAAGCAAGTTTTCTGATAGTCTTAATACACTGCAAAGCATGGCAAGATACAAATTCTCCACAGGAAAGCAGCTGTGTGAACTGTCCTCTCCTTATTGATACATTCGAAAAAAATACAAGGGAGCATCAGACTTCAACTTCAACCATGCAAGCACAAAACTGCTTGTTACCTGCTGCTCAGAAAAGCATTTTGCTTGAAGCCTTGAACACAAGGCTGCTTTTGGGTTTGCGGGCATCACGTCATGATCTCACCAGCGCGGTCTGTTTCTGGTGATGTCAGTGTCTCTGCAAGTGCTTATTAAGCAGGTTTTATCAATGGATTAAGAAGCAGCTCAGCTGCCAAGAGAAGCAAAATAAATTTTAGATCAAAGCATATAATCAACAGACGTAACAGGTGACTAAACACCATCTGTCAGCATCTCGTTCTGTGACACAGAGGGGTACGAATATAAAAACAACGGTGCAGATATTATACACTTCCTCCCCCTTTTATTTTTGTGAGCAGTATAATCAGCTAGTGTCAGAGTTGAGCATGTGCCAGATAAATTAAGCCAGCCAGGGGCTAATACACAATATAGGCCAGGCTTGGCAGAATTTTCTTTTAAAATATTTGAGTTCCTGAGCTGGCGTAGCTTCTCTCAGTATGTGGTGATGCTGACTTTTCTGAAATTCCCTGGTTTAGGCTTGTGCTGAAGGAATTGCCATTCCACCCTAAGTCAGTCAGTTTGATTATTACAGATGCCAAATTGTTCTCTTTTATTTAAACTAGTGAGAGAGGAGCAATTTAGTATTTTTTCCAAAATAAATAACATGAAATATAAGTACAAACTTTCAGGCTTTAGTTGGGTAATAAAGATAAATCACTCAGCACAGAGTCGACATAAAAAAATGCTACAGTTGCATAAAATCTTCTGTTTATCTCATCCTGAAGATTAGAAAAGAAAATGCATTTAAAATGAGAAACAATAACAACTGTGTAAGTGAGAGTTTGGACGCTCCCAGGAGCACGAACAGTTAACTCATTCTCTTACAGCAGGGCTTTCCCACACAGGACATTTCTCCTATGACAAGTTTCTCAGCAATATCAGCCCTTAAGCTCCAGTCTGCACCAGCAGCTCTCTGGGCTGGGCAAGACTCCAAGGCAGTTTTATTCCTGAAAGCCCTCAATTTTATCCCAAAGTGGGGGAGCACAGTCCTTTTCTAGCCCAAATATGCCCCCACTTACAGCCTCCTCCTGAGCAAACCCCACTCCCTGCTCTCCAGGCCGAGCAGGACACCTCTGAAAACCCTGCTCAGAAGACCTTGCCTTAGGGGACTCTAGAGCATGTTGTGGCACAGGTATAATGGGAAGTCTAGACTCAGGCAACAGTAGGAAAAATCCTGCTAACTTCACCCAAGATCGTGCTTTATGAGATGCTCAAACAAGAAAATGCAAGTCCAAGTTTACCACAGCAAAATGTTAAACTCCGAAAAGGAAAATGAAAGAAGAAAAAGCAGTACTGGCCTGTACATCCCAGTAAGATCCCTTTTCTCCCCAGGATCTTGTTCAGCCCAAGCTTTTAGCTGTGTAGCTCCATCTGGGAGGGTTTTTCTGAGCCACCTCTGTCCTTTGGTGCAAGATGAACCTCTCACCCCTCACCCTCCTCTCCAGCTTGACATCCAAAGCAGGAGCCCTGTTTTGTTGGTATTTCTGGTGCTACTCCATCTCCATTCCCATCTCCCACACCCTTCCTCTCCACCTGCAGTAAAATGCCTTCTCCCCCTTCCCCTTCCAAAGAATCAAAGTTATCAGTGTCTAATGCAATGATGCATTCGTGACTGTCTGGTTAAACTGTTCAAAACAGCTCCAGCTCTGCTCTCTCCCTGTCATACAGGTTGAGAAGGATTGATGCCTAAAGTGGCCACCTAAAAGCAGAGACTAGCCAGAATAAGGGAATAGAGGTAGGTGTTTATTTGAAAGGCCTTCAAAGGTGCACCCTGGGGAGCCAAAGGCTACACCCAGAAAGGACCCCAAGGGGGACGACAAGTCACGAGTTCTTCACACTTTTATAGGTTTGGTTCATTTGCATATCAGCATAAATTTGCCAATTAAAACTTCAGCTCATGATGTAATTTCTACAATTTCTCCACCTCTCTAGAGGCCCTAGTTTGCACTTTTTGGGCCTAGGACAGTCTGGGTGTCCTTGAATAACAAGCTCAGAGAGGCTTTGTTATGTCTACCTTAGCATGAGAGAGCAGAAGCTGACAGGCCACAAGAAACTACTCGGCAGTGCAGGATTTGAAGAATATAAAAGTTAAAACCCAAGGCATCAGGATTCCTAGCAGAAACACACTGTCCTGCCCCTGATCTGAGACCACACCACAAGCCTCAATAAAAGCCACTTCAGACACATGAACTCCAGTGTTGTCTCCCAACCCCCTTTCCTCAATTTTCTATTGCCATTAAAGGCTCTTGGCATTACAGCCAAGCATGCAAAATTTCATATTTTTATGTGAATAATATTACAGAGAAGCAGGCAAAATTTCATCAAGGTGCACAGGAGTTTTACAAAAGTATACATCCAGGTCAAAAAAGACACCTGAAGTTTGTGTGGGAAGGCAAAGATTGAGCTGCTTTTGGTCTGCAGGGGGAAGCTGTCAGAGGATTCAGTTCCCTCTGCTTAAGAGCTTCACTTTGGGCTTTGGAGTGGAGGAAGGAAGATGGTGAAAAGGATGAAGACAGCAGTAGGCGTTCCATTGTTTGTAAGACAAAAAAAATCATCACAGAAAAGGCAAAGAGGCTCTTAAAAACACTGGCAAAAATTGAGAAGAGAATATTCCCATCAAAATGCAAAGCCATAACAGTAGGACTGGAGGAAGTCTGCTACTCAAATGTGAAAATCTTACTATAATTTTTGTAGCTAGGACTAGTCAAATAAAAAAAAATATAGTCTTTTCAACGTGGCTGTTCATTTACTGTGGTTGATACTATAATACATATTATTATCTCAATTAACATTTTTGGGTTTAATAACCTTACTGTAGCTTTTTTTCCTGAAAAAACATTTAATCTTCAGAAATGTGCAACAATTTTACCAATACACCCACAGGCAAATTTCCAAGATTTACTCTATAGTGAACAACATATTCTGCTCATCATAAATGTTTCCCCAACCCCCAAGACCTCCTTTTGAAACAAATTAACCTATTTTCCAAGCTAAAATAGAGTGAAATTTTAAAATAATACCAAAAAAATCTTAAGTTCTTCAAGCTGTTGGTCTACTTAAGAAATCTTGACTACCAAAGGTAGAAAAACTCAAACTTCTGGATCTGGCAATAAATATAGAAAATCAAGTAATTTACATTTCTTATGGTCTATACTAACCTAAGATTATCTGCGATATTTTTCACTCCTTATTCACTCAGGCTACTGATCTACTACAGAAGATTAAGATGTAAAAGTCCAGCCTGCAAATTCAAAAATCAGATTTCATATCCATAACTTAACTCCCCCTCTTACAAACCAGCTCTCTACCCCATTCAGGAGCACTTTACACAGGTCCTTCCTCAGGCACGGAGGATGCTTTAAACACCAAATTAATCCTCTCCTGATCTGGATTAATTGCTGCAGGAGCTTGCAAGTCTTTCTTAAAACACTCGGCCAGCTGTTAAGACCCCAACAGTTTCCCTTATTTATTCCTTAAAATTAAAAAGGCATTCCTGTCATGAATTAAATCACAGTTTTCCCTGTTCATTCTGTTTGTACCCTTCATACAGGTAGTGCTAAGGGGACAAGCAGATCTTTGCATATGTGCTGGGGGCACACTGCATCAAAGCAATGAGGTTTACGTGTAAAAATGAGGTTTATGTGTATGTAAACTTGGAATTTTAGATGGAAAGAGGCCTTAGTAACACATAGAGGAAGTGTCAAATCTAAGAAATAATCATACTGAAACTGGTTGAAACACTGAGAGAAGTCCAGATATTTAACATCTCCCATCTTCCTTTGAATCATCATTATTACACCATAGAAGAACTCATAACTTCAGTTTCTGCAGTAGTTTTATGATTATTTGGGAATACTTAGGCTTAAAATCTCAAGAGGCCCCATTTGCCCAGTTTATGAAAAGCTGAGGATGTGTGACTGGCCTGTAGCCTCAGGCTGCAAGCACGTGTCCTCTCCTGGCTCCAGACCACTCCTGGTGCTGGAAAGGCTTTGCCTCTTAAGTTTTCCCTCACTGTTCCTCAGGGTTTTAATGGAGATGATGCCTTCTTCTCCCACTCTCCAACCACTCTAAGTTACTCAATAAGAAAAAGCAGCACGAAACCCCCAAAACTGAGTTACATGTGTTCCCTTCCATCACACTGAGGGTACTGCGGGGTAATGGAAGTCTCAGTGATGTTAGACAAAAACCAACTTGTTCAATTAATACCTGAACTTTGCTCAGATGTTTTTGAAAATACTTTTTACGTGATAGCAGAGGTGTCAGCAGTTTGGGGAGTTGGCACAGGCAGCTACAGAGCAACTGTGCTGTAGCCTGATCCCTGCTGCTCTTAAGGACAAAAGCCACAAGCCACTGGCCAAAAGCACACGAGGATTTCAAACCCAGAGTTGGAGCTGGACTCAGCTTCACATCATCACCACCATTCCCGAGGAGCAGTGAGGAGACAAACAATGGTAGAGAAAACCACAGCAGAGTTCTTTTGTGAAATCACAAAAGACCAAATACACACATTTCCACTTTTCTACAGGCTGCATGGAAACTCCTGCTTTCTGCAAGACTTCCAGGAAGAAAAGCAGCACACACAGATGTATCCACTTCCCAGCTATTCTGGGGTGACTGACCTCCTTCGTGTCACAACAAGACAAGGATTGTGGTTTGTTTGTTCGTTTTAAAAAAATCACTTTTGTCAGTTTCTGTCTGTAGGTCTCAAGCAGTTATTTTACATTTTTAGGTATCTAATCTTGCATTTTCTCTCTTTCAAAAATCATCCCAGGTAAACATCAACTGAAAGGGGACAGCAGGATGCCAAACTATCTGAAAAGTATTACAAGGTGCTTCTGCCAAGAATTAGCACTTCCACCACCATGCAATTGCAAAATCACTCCTTTAAAATGACCGAAGTCTCTGAAATTATGTTTTAATGGCCTTTTCTTCCATTGTAGTCATGTGTTTTTTATCTACCCTCCTACCACACATATTGTCTCACCTCCTGCAGTATCCTGGCTAACACACACATAACTATGAAACTTATCATTGCTCTACATTAGAGCATTGTAATTTAATTTTAAGAGCAGGCAGCAATGCAAATATTTGCAAAGCAAACCAAGAACAGCTACAAATAAAATCAGAAAAATTCAAAGAGCTGGACTTGCCTGTTCCATTCTAATCACAGAGAAGGCAGTAGCTACAAATAACTTTTTCACACCCAAGTAGTAACTGTTCAGAAAATCAGATATCCTAGCTGTAATCTGAATTTTCTGGAGGCATTGTGGGCATCCCTCTGCTCTCAAGCAATCCTTTTGTACCAGGTGCCAACCACAAGAGAACATGCAGTTCTCAAGCTGGTTGGGGTGAAGACACACAAGTGCTCTTGTCACCATTTCCCCATTTTTTACTCTTTTCTGCAAGACTCAAAGTAACACAAAAGTACTCAGTAGGTATGTCATCTTTCAGTGAAAATCTTGTTTTAATTCTCAGAACACTTCCAGCTTCCAAGTACCAAAGTAAAAAGAAAATCTTGTACAAGAAAAATTGCAAATAACCTTATATGAATAAATATACTAGAAAGGAACATTTCAAGCCAAAACCATGTTGTTGCAATGTAATTGCAAAGCAAAGCCAGCTGATTTTGTCTATTAAAAACACCCCAGCCAGCACACAGAATAACTGCAAGGGACTTACAAGGCTTATGAGGTATGTAAATATAACTTAAAAAAAAAGAAAATAGAGCACACTTAAAAAAAAATCAATAATATTATTATAGAAATGAATAATTTCCAAATGCCAGCATTTTAAGCAAATGCTCATCTCTGCTGGATTTTCAGGGCTTGTATTGCAAACTGAGACTTCGAAAACAGAGCGTCGTTGTAAGTTTTGTTTGCCTGGATGGTACAGTGCCTACAGCTGCTGTGTCATGGAACTGTTGCTTTAAATAAAAAATATGCAAGATCTCACATGGCCTTTTTGATCTTGCACATGTCAGACTTCAGGGCAGTTTGTTTTATCACCCAACAATTATAATTTATTTGAGGTTTTAATGTTACTTATCAGTTAAGCAGCGGAAACCCGATCATAATTATGTTCTCAGCAGCCCTATCTTGACATTGTGTTGCTCTAACTACTGCTTTCATTGTCTGCAAAACCACAATTCTTCCAAAATTTGTAACATCATCTGCCAGCTTCCTTGACTGGATAACAACAAACACACTGGCTCCAAGTACTTCAAATTCCTGCTTCCATTAAAGCCACGGAGCATTCCAAGTGCGTCTGCATGCTCTTAACCTAGCCAAGAAATTGACAGGAATTATAACAATTGAATATCTTTAAAATGAAATTTTAATCAGACAATTTTATTCTAAAAAGGACCAAAACCATTTTTCTAGGTTCTTTAAAACAAAGTCAGCACACTTTCCTTTTTAGCCTGCAAGTCGAATTTCATGTATTCTCATTTCAGAATACTTTAACTTTCCAATCTGACTTAGCCCTAGAGAGAATGTTAGTCCATAAATCAGAAGACACTGTCCTGAAAGAAGCACAACAGAGAAGAGTGTGTGCAGTGCTCTTGGCAGTGCTGACCCTGAGGACACTCACTGCAGAGTTATCCCAGCATCCTATTTGGCTGCTGCCCTTTCTCACCCACAAACACAAAACTTCTTCCTTTCATATTTAAAAGGACTAAGAACCTGAGGCTAAACAATGTTGTTATTTGACCTCTCACACAATTTCCCCAATGAACTCACAAGGAAACAAACTTTCCCCACAATTCAGTGGGAAAAAAAATAAAAACATAAGGAAGCTTTGATTTTTTTTTTCCTGGGCTAAAGAAAAGAGTTACATTTCCAGAAGCACCAGTGGTACACACAGGATCACCACTGAGGATACAATAAGTGGAATAAATCTCTGTAATATGATGATTAAGACATAGGATTGGGCTATCCTGACTGAGACACATTGCTCCCTCCTGGCAGCACTGAAGGGAAAGGGCTGGGTTCAAGTCCTGTGATCTAGAATTTGTACTTTCTTTCATAGATGATGGGCTTGATTCCTTTACTCTTATTCACACTGAGCAGTACTCTTATTCTTCCAGGGATTATTTGTAAACCAAGAAGGACAAAGGAATTAGAGTCACTAGATGGCATAGACATAAAAGGCATTTCAAAATGCGAGTTTTCTATGAGTAGATAAATTCAAACACAAGGATTTTTGCCTCGAAGACAGTCCAGACAATAGCTCTGCTAATTATTAATTGTGCCTTTCATGTGGAAGTGAACTCTGAAAACCAAACAGCAATTTAAATGTAAAAATTAAGTATTTCACTCTAGATAAGATCTTACTAGAGGGGGACTGGTTGACTTCTTACTATAATTTTTTTCTGTTTAACAAAGCCAGCCAAACGCTCTTAAGTGCTCCCACTATTGCTTTTTATAAAAATAAACCAGTCTGTTATCAGCATAGCAATGCTCCCAAGACAAATTACACCACTAATCATCCCATGCCAGGAAAACTTCCTGCTGCAGACGTACAATTAATCAGAGCAGAAGTTCTACCCAATCTGCAAGGAAAGGTATTTCATGTGTGGTTACCCTGTGCCGAGCAGCTCTGGCACATACCCACAGGGCTGTTGAGCACCAGAACCAGGAGCATTTGCCTTGACAGGGAGCTCTGTCCCAGATATTTAGCCCTGTTGGAATTATCTCCCTCTATGGGACATTCACAACTAACCACTTTTCAGAAAGGAGTAGGAACAAGGGAATTAACAGGGTTTAAAACCATGATAGGAAATGGGTCTCACATACACAGCAGGATCAGGGGAATAAATGAAAAGGAAAAAGATCTTATTCTCCTTTATATCTTGTTAAGAATTATTTCCTTCCACAATAAATATTTTCTAACAATATAAGCAACTGAGTTATTTGTGGTTTGGGTTTTTTGTTGTTGTTGTTGTTTTATTTCTTAGTAACTTTAACTTGGAATAATATTCAGCATACACCTTCTGAAAATTCACAGATTTCTGAAGAATGTCCAAGGACATCAAGGAGATTTCATTTTGTCCACGGAGTGATCTCAAACTGTAAAAAACCACACAGTTTCCCCAAAGCTGATCTGCTCTCTAGCATTTAGAAAGAAGTAAGCACTCAGGCTCTTCAATTCCAGTCAAGAAACAAATCCCAAAGAATGCAGAATGCCTAAAACAAACACGCAGTCTAAGAGCTGAGTACACACACTGACTGCTCAACATACCTTGCAAGCACCCTAACAATTCCTATTTTCTGGAGCTGGCAGAATACACAGTGATGTTTCTGCGTGACTGTTGTAACTTGCTCTGTAGTTCTGTGCCAAACCCAGAAACGTGGTAATGACATTGAATAGGTAATTAGTAACTATTAGAGCAGTATACAAACTAGGGCGTAGCCAAGGTGTGAGCATCTGTCTAAGCCACCTGGAGGGATTTGGCTTCCTAACAAAGCACCAGAGATGGTGGTGCCTCTGTAAAAGTTTGTGTAAATCACTCGGACGGGCTATCAAAGGGTGAAACAAACCAGAATTTCATGTTAAATCCCATCACTCCAAAAATGCGAACTGGGAGAACAATTTTATAGCTCTACTGCCCCTTAAAAAAACACTAACAAAGCCACACACAACAAAACACAACATCATTGCGGATGGGGTTTCAAGGAAAATGGGCTTAGCACCTTCTTTTGTTTATTTTTAATGTAGGGGAGTTGAGGTACTCTGTAGACATCTGCAGTTTCAATTGACACGGGAGGAGTGGGTAAAGTGGTCCCCATATTTGTGTTTCCCCATAAAACACACAAAGCTTTGCTTCCCTAGCCAGCAGCAGCCCAGACCCAGAGCCATCAACTTTTTTTCACTCCTTGGTACCAGGAGCTGCTGCAAAAGCAGGAATTCCACTTTCTTCCTCCTCCTCAATCGTAGTGGAATTTTCTTTGCTTCTCTCGAGCTCAAACAGGGAAGAGGTAGAGATGACAAGTTTTTGTGAACATAACTCAATGTTCATGTGATATTAGAAATGATAATTGTCATGTTCCAAGAGGATTAGTAGAGGATTGGTAATTGATGAATTCATCACTGGTAAAGTCTCATACCAAACATTACCAGAAAAGAAATTTCCAGAGCTTGTTCATACTGGAGAATCTTTCTGTGCTTGAAGTAAGTCTGGGGACATAACATTGCTCGAGGAGTAGTAACAAACCAAAATACATTCATTGTTTCAATCAGATGAAGGCAAACCCAGACAGCCCTCTGAGCCTGAACCTTTTCCCTTCCACAAAACTGGATGCCAATTATAGATCCCAGAGCCTGCCCTTGATCCACAGGCACATCCCTGCACAGCAGAGTAAGACCAAGTAAACCAGCAAGTCAGGCCTTCCCAGTCGTGAGTAGGTCTCAGGATCCAAAGGATGCAAAAAAAATCAAGCAGAGAGCTTTACCTGGATGGGGTACAAGGGAAGGCCAGCCCTGCAGGAGGCAGGACTGCACAAAGCCTGGCAGGGAGGTTACAGGTTACGGAGCAAAGCTGTGGCACCAGCACAGAGAGGTCCCCAGGCTGCAGCTGCGACTGCAAAGAGAGACATCAAAAATGCTAATGCTGAGTTACCACAGGTGTGGGAGGCTGAGGAGGCTGGAAGGGTATAACAACCTGAGCAGGCAAAACGTTCAGAGGTTTACACTGCAATGACTCATGAACAAACACTGGAGAATTCTCTGAAACAAAGTCAGGACTCATTACCCCAGATGAACTTTTTAGCACTACTATGTCCTGCACAACAGATTTGAGAGTTTGTTTTGAACTCTTTACAGCCCAGAAGTTGGTCTAAAATGTACCTGAACAACCACGGCTCTCCTACAGATCAACTTCTGGTTTCTCACAAACTGTTTAATTTTCCAGCCCATTTCTTATTTTAATACAGTGCAAGCAATTACTCCAAAGAGGATCTATCTATCCATTAACACCTGACCCAGCCACATGTCTGTGCTTGCACCTGAGCTACCCCAGCCTGTAGCAACGGGGAGGCCACTTCAACAGGGCAAAGGGAACTACACCAACACAGTTACTAAGGGCCAGCTCTGAAACACCTCAGCGCTCCCAGAGATCTCAAACACCTCCAGGTCTTCTCAAGGCCAGACAGCTCTGAGAACATTGAACAGACCTGAGGGATTGAATATAAGCACTAAAAATACCAAAAGTACCTGCTTAGCAACTCACACCCAGTAAAAGTAAAATCCTACTGCCTTTAGTTATTTCTAGCTGCCTTCTTGACCTACCAGCTACAGAAAAGGGCAAGGGCACAGTCAAACTGCCCTCACCTAAAGAGCTCTGCTGTGATGCTGTCTCTGCAATGTCCATACAAATCTGTATTTCTGGCACAGCTAATGCTGGCTGGCTACTGCACAGACACCAGCACAAATTCCCACCTGGGTTGAAGGAGGAGAAGTTCCCTCTGGCTGTCCACTTGCTTTCCATTGTGTATCAGTCATAATTCTTGGGCCCAGCCATGAGAGCAAGACAGGGGCTTTACCTGACCTCTGCTGGGGAGTCTTAATGGCCCAGAGCTGGGGAGAACAGTGGAAATGGAGCTGTTGAGTTATCTGGTTACTCCTTGCACTAAAGAGCCTTTGGTAACAGCAGTGTTAAAGCTTGTGCAGTGTGAGGAGCCTGTTCTAGGCAGGAAATCCACTTCCAGTTCATCCTCCTTGCTCCAGGTGTTCTTGCCCCTCTCTACCATGTAATAGTTTATGCCAGAATTATCAGAGGCAGCTAACAAAGCTTTATTGGATGAGAAAACCATGAAAATGTGTTGGTAGCACTGCCAAAACTACGGTTGCTGTAAATCTGCTGTGGTTGTTAAATGGTTAGTGAATATCTCGAATATTAGGTTTTCTGATATAAAAAGATCCATAATTAGTGGCAGTAAAATTATTGACTGTAGAAAAGCAAATAAGGCAGGTTTTGGTACTGGCAGGATTTTGTACTGAAGAGAAACACCCTTTGCTATATCAGAACTTAAAACAAGGCAAAAATAGATGCAAAGATTTTTCAAATAAGTAAATAATATCAATCAACTCCTGATTTCCAAATAATAGTACCCCCTTGTACAGATTATGTACTTATTAAACATAAAACATGGAAAAGAGGCAGAACACCATCAGTTTGACAAGAAAGTTTCGGCAACGCTTAGAAGGAAATTGGTAGCTAAATCCAGCTTGCATCCTACTCCTCACAGGTACATCTAAGTGCATCAGAGCAAGCTGATGGCTTCTGAAGATCAGTCTGCATGAGGTACTGCAATGCTGGACAATAATTTAAGGTGCTTGTGGCACCAATTATAGAATGTTAGTCAATGTAATGGTTGGAGAGAATTTTACAGAAATATCTTTAACAGAATGTCAGGGAAAAGGGACTCTCAGAATACAAATGATTTCCAGTTCACTGTGCCTTGTGAGAGTTCCTTCTCTGGTCCAGCTGAGAGAAAACAGGCAGCACACCCCAGGTTTGGGTGTGCAGGAAGGCGAAGGGATAGTCTGTGCTAGGGAAGCCAGCACACTGCTTTTATTCTGTGCCAAATCCTCAAGGGCTTCTTTAAAATTCACCGACAGACAAAAAGCTGCAAAAAGCAGGGGCACATGAGTTCAGAGCAAAAAGCCCCTCTCCCTGCTATCCCCACAGAGGTCTTTTCTCTCTACCAAACACATTATCACCCAAGATAACCACACGGCATTAAGTGCACCACAGCACCACAGCAAGAAGCAAGGAGTGTGTTTGCCTCACAGACAGCTCCTCTGGCACATTTCACTGGGGCTGTGCAGCTTGAGGAGATCTCATCAGTGCCAGGTGAAGAATCTCAAAGCCTGGGACTGCAGTCTAAATACCAACAGCTATAGAGCAGTTCTGCGCTCTCTGCAGGCTTCTGCGGGAAAGCATTGCTGTCCTTACTGTTAAAAAGGGTTGTTGGAGAGCCCACACGGAAGGCAGTGACCTTTGTTTCACTCTCTTCTAACTTATAGTGCTCAGCAGTACTGACTGACCATAAAAGCAGGCAGAGGATCACAGCCAACCTTGCTGTCAATGATGATAGGAACTAAAGGATAAGCAAAATATCATCAAGATCCCCTTTCCCTTATAAGTGAGGCTCACTTTATTTTAAAGTTTTGAAGGTGCAATTGAATTTTTCTACAAGGGCATTAATTGTTTTAGTTCATAGGCAGCTTTTCATCACAGCATGTTTTACACAGACATACAGTTTCTTTTTGCCCCAACCAGAAGATGACAAAGCAGTGCAAAATTATTCTGATTATACAACGTAAGAAGTCAGTAGGCCAGACAGCTTAAGCCAATTTCCCTGGGCTGCACAAAACACCAGCAGTCAGGATCAGACCATGAGTCCTATTTCTGTTTCCTGCCCTATCTGCAAGGTTTGCTGCCCACAATATTAATAAGAAATGCCAGTTACAAAACACATTATCCTCTTTGACAGATGGCAGATGTACAGGGATCCTTCTCTAACCAGCTGTGATGCAAACAGTAGGTCTATTTGAAACACATTCATGTTGCCTCAAATGGGCATTATACTTCTGCCATAGTCCATAAAGGTTTGGGAAAACATGATTTCTGAGCACCCTGGCAGGTACAAAGTGCAATGTGTCAATAGTCTGTTGTTCTGTAAGACTGAGGGGCATTTTCCAAAGCCAGGGTAGCTGGGATCCCATATGGCCCAGCCTTTGTAAGACACAAAAGCTTCTGCCAAAACACCCTGATCTAATGGACTACCAGCAGATAAGCTCCAGCACCTATTACAAACCTGTGAGAAAAATAAACTGTGATCCTGTTTTTCCCTAATTGCCTTTAGTCCATGGAGTGATCTAGAAAAAGAAATCGGTGCCAGTTCAGCTAACAGTCAGAAACTCTCCTCACACACCAAGACTGTAATACCAGTTTTTGTGTTATTTCCCATGCTGCAGAGCCATGACGCATGGAAAACAAATGGTTTAGCACACACAGAGGATAACATGCTTAGACAGTGACAAGTAACATCACGAAGAAGCAAGCTCTCCTTCTTTTCATGTGGCTCTGAGTAAAGCCCAGCAGATTTTCCCTCTTCTTCAACAGCAAAATGTCTTCTTACTTGCTGCTCCCACACACTTAAGGAGTGGAATTAGCAGGAGTGAAGGGATCCAGGAGACTTAAGGCCCCTGATGGCTTTGACTCATGCTGTGTGTACAAAAATCCATCCGCCAGGGAATACCTGTACCCTGCTCTGCCTTTATCCTGCCCTCTCCTTCTGTGAGGGTCTTCCCATCCCTGCCCATTTTCCGTCAGGCAGATTTTAAAATGGCAAAATTGTCATTCCTAATTAAACTAATAAGACTAAAATGGCAATGCAGTCAGAGAAGTGCTTCCATAGAAGTAGTGCATTCCTACCATAAACTTCTGCTCTCTGTGCCTCTTGTCTCATCTGTTTACCTGGCTGCTTCGTCTCATGTATCATTAACAGAACTGTTAATTAGTGCCCCAGGTCTGCAAGCAGTGTGAAGCAATTTTTGTGACTGGTACCTACATCCTGTCTGATGTGTCTTTGCTATTGAAGGCTGCCCAACCTTGACTCCAGAGCAAGTTTGCAGAGCGGGTAGATAAAGAACTTTTATGTGAAAATTGTAATCTGAAAGCAACACCCTGCATTGACAGAGGGCCTCTTAAAAAGTCACTTTTCTAAAATGGGATCTAGCCTACCACACATATTCAAAATGAAAAGGAATGGTTCAGTGGGAACTTCTCCAAGAACAGGACCATGGGTCACAGAAGCACTGAAAAAAGTTTGTGAACACAAGTAAGCCACACCATATCAGCTGTCTGCTCTTTCTACTGCATGGGCAACATAAAAGTAATTACACACAAGAGCACAAATTGAGGGGTTTTTTTGCAGGTGTTCATGGAACTACTTTATTGGCTATCTCTTCTGGAGTATTTCAAACAGAATGTAAACTTATGACCAGAATTATAAATTTTGCCTTAAGATTTAGAGGTACACAGAGCAGTTCTACTGATTACACATACTTTTTCAGAATGTCAAGAATGTGTAGCAACACCTATCCTGCAATCTATTCATATCTCCCTGAAAAGATAATTGATTCATGTCTTGGAAAACATTTACAGACCGTAAACTAGATGACAGCTGGAAGTTATTAAACACCAGAGCAGATGTGTCCTTCTCAAAGATGCATGACTGCAAATCAGAGCTCTCTTGCTTTCCTGTGGCTAACACAGAGCTGAAAAGTGCTTTTGGAGTAAAACACAACACACAACAGCTCCTATACACACCAGCAGATGACTGAAATGAAACACAATCCAGGTCATACTGATGTGCCATGAACCACCCCAATACAGTGTTTCATATTGGCTTCAAGTCTCTCACCTGTCAACTCAGTAATTTAAGATGAAGCCCAAGTCAGTGTGGTCAGTGAAATAAGGAAAGAAATGAGGCAGTTGGGTATGGCATATTGACCAGAAACTATTTACATGGGGGAGAAATAAGGGAGGTTGGTTGGCAGTGGGTGAGGAGCCAGTGGCAAGAACATGCTCCTGACGATAGGAGGACAGATGGACACAGAGACACATAAAATGTGGCTAATTATTGCAGGTTCCAGGACTGAATCACAAAAGATGACCACAATTCAGTACTTAAGGGTAGGACAACAGTACCAATTGCAGGCATGTTTCACAAACAATTTCAAATTAATACAAATTGAGGCATTTCCTCCAAGCAATACGGACATTCATAAACAGGCATGTGCCTACATAGTTTCTTTGCTTCTCTACAGCTACAAACAGCAGCATAGTTCAAAAATTCACCTTTCTGGCACGCAAAAAGGTCGTGTTTTAACATGTAGAATTCCAACTTTCAGAAAACAAATTTATGATTAATCTGAAAATACATGCACAAGACATATATCTATATTAAATCAACTATGCTTATATTAGAAAGCCTCACCTTAAAAATTTAATTAAAATGCTGATTTGTAAGGGATTTCCCCTAAATTAGTCAATAGGAATGAAAAACATCCAGAGTAGTAGTTCCTGTTCACGTAGACTTCTGATATCATTGCACAGAAGGGGGATGGCGACTCACTACATCAAACTTAACTTTTTCCTCATAACTTATGGTAGAACACACCTGGGACTTAATGCTTTTCTTTTCCATGTCTATGTGTATTTCACAGAGGCTTTTACCTAAATTACCAAATGATCCAGGCTCATTTACTATTTGTATATTTGTCATTTTGTTTACCACAATGCAGAAGACCAGGATGGCTCTTCCTCCGTGATTAGAAAGGAGTAGAATATGTCGAGGCTGAGCAGCACGTTGAACAACAGGCACACCAGCAAGCTGCCTAATAAACAGGGAGGTTTAAAGATATAAGCTGTCAGAAATGTTTCTAGTGCTTTCTCAGCTTCAAAGTATGTCCTGCCTGAAGATGTCACGTTTCCAGTTGTCCTTGCTCCGTGCAGGAAGGCCAGCCAGGCGTGGCGGGTGACAGCACGGCAGGCAGGGCAGTGACCTCGCCACCACAGCCCCCACTGCTCAAACAGGGACAGCAAAGCAGGGCCAGCGATGGGGACAGACATGGGCAAGGGTCCAGCTTGCCTGACAAGGTTCTAGCAGCGAGGCAGGTGCCAGGCCAAGCCAGGAATCCAAAGCCCTGGTGTAAATGCAGCTCCCGAGCCAGCAGGCAGAGGCGTGAGGCTGGAGGCTGCAGGTGAGGCTTCTCACAGCTCTGTCTCACAACCTGAGTGTCTCACAGCACTAAAAGCTACGTGGCTGTGCCACACCAGAGCTGACCTCAAACACAGGCATCTGAATGCCTGGGACGGCCAGAAGTGGCTGCAGAGGAGTTGTACATCGAGTTCAGATAACTCTCTGAGACAAACAGCACTTTGGGGGGCAGGAACAGAAGAGGAGAAAAGCTGAGATCCGCTATGATTTGTGTTTCTTCTGTGATAGACACTCAAACAATAAAACCAAAATACAATCACTAACCTGGATTTCATTTATCCTGTCTCCCAAATATCAAACTAATCCACTTCTAGCCCTTTAGGCCTGTGCTCTACTCCAAGAGCTTCTCTCTTTCCTCCCCCTCATCTGTCCTCCCTCCCCAACTTCTTTCAGTTTTTGCAGTTTCTGTTTTTGTCATGGAATGTAAGAGTGGCAGGAAAAAAAAAAAGGAAGAAAGAGAACATTTCAGTTTAGTTCTGTAATGTCAGAAATGTTCTTCAAAAAGCCTGGACTTGCCACTCAGTGCCGTGGTGTGGTTGACACGCTGGTGATGGGTCGTAGGTTGGCCTTGATGACCTCACAGGTCTTTCCCAACCTCATTGGTTCTGTGATTCTCCAATTTTGTGATTCTGTAACACAATCAAGAATAAAGCCCCATCTCTGCAGATAAGGAGCATGCACAGAGTTTGTACCATGTGTGCCCCCAATAGAAGAATTTTCTCCCTTTGCAAACACCCACTTCAGTGATAGCCAGGAAATAATGTTATTTGAATTGGAATTAAGATGCCCATAACATTTATACAATGATTTTCCTGCTGGTTCTTTGGCATGATTGAAACTTTTTTCCCAAATCAGACTTGTAAACCCAGTGTATAGAATCAATAACTTCTAAAATGGGTGCATCTCTTAAAATATTTATCATTACAGTATAAAATCCTTGCCTCCTTGCAATGCTATAGCATGTAAAGCTGAGGATCAAATCATATTCTCATTTCTCTTCAAATACCTCACCTTGGCAGAAGTAACTTCAACAGATATGGAATGGTAAACAGTGAATTAATCTGTAATTCCAGAAAAGGTGCTAGAGCAAAATTACATATGCGTTTGACAAAAAGAACATAAAATATCATAAAAAAATAAAATAAATTTTAAATTCTTCTTTATGTTAAAGATTTCAGTTAAAAGACATTTTAGGGATTTAATGAAAAATCTTCATAGTGGGAAAAATGAAAAAAATGAATAATAAAAAAAGAAATTAATATGTAGAATTATGAGGTCAAGAAAAAACATGCCTGAGTGAATATCCATAAAGAGAGAAGAGGTAAAGAGTATCAAAAGTTTGATGCTTTTGAAAATATTTACTCTCTCGATTTACATCAAGAGAAATTCCCGTATTTTATTTATTTAAAATATATTTCAAAACAGTGACAGAAAAAAAGTTATACCAATATTTTTCCTAAAGTTCTCTACAAAGCAGTAATTAGTTACAAATGCAGAAATTTAGTTACACAAAGTAACCAAAATTAAAATTTTGATGTTAGTTTTTCTTAAGTGTTTCTCCTATTTTACCAAGAACCATTTCTGTGTTTAAAGTACTTCTTATCAGTTTTAAAATTAGATCCAACCCCTCCTTCTACAAACTTGCTATAGAAATTCCAGATGAAATAAACAATTGTCAAATAAAATGAGCTGTGGAACTCCAGGAGTTTGAAGAAAGAACACTTTCACTACCTGCAAATACCTTACACTGCAAAAAAAAAAGTTCCAAGGAAGGTATTAATGTACTTTATTCTAAATAAGGTACAGTTCAGTGCACTTTTATGTGCTGTAATATGATCACACATTTGGCAGATATTGTGTAAGATTTCCTAAGTTAATATAATGTTTCCAGCTGCTGATAGCCAGGATAATTTTATTATTCTGTTGGTTCAACCTGCTGTGTGCCAAAAAATGCTGCTGGTTATTCCCAGTCTAATTCAGGTCTCAGGTGCTCAGAAAGGCAGGATAGCAGACAGAATTCTTAGTAAATATTTTCATATTACAAGTATGTCACACTTGCTTGCAGGACACTTGGAATTACTTTGGAGCCCAAAGGACAAGATATCAGGGGCTGAGGGACACAAAAACATTGGAGCTTTACCTTTTCTCTAAACACCTCAGGTGACAAATGTTGATAAAAATGAAGACATCTATCTTCCCCTTTCCAAAACAATTATGTTTTCTTTATATACAGTTCTAAAATGCTTTTTCTCCCAATGGACAAAATTTTCTGCTGGCTTCTGTTTAACTTTTATTTCATCCAATACTCACTCTCAATATCCACTGCATGAAGTGCATTTGTATCATTACATGTGTTGAGCACAGTAGCTTCACAAATATTCAAAGAATAGATTAAAAACTTACTGAGCTTTATAACAGGGCTTTTTTAAAAAAAGCAGATTATACAGAAAGCCTCTCACCAGGGAACCCAGAAGAGGCCCTCTGGTGTTTCCACACCCAGTCAATTAAAGGATTACTACTATTAAAAACCAAGTCTTTCTTTGGGACTATAGATTTAAGCGCATTATCTGAAATTGGTAGGGATCATCTTTGCTTGTAAAATGCCAGTAGGCTTACTGACAGCAAATTTTGAGCTAGGCATCTTGGAGACCAGCACAAAAAGTCTGAGTGGCTTCTATAATAAAAAAGATCTCATACCAGCTTCTACTAGCACAGAAATGCAATTCCTATGTTTTGAGTTTTCTTTTGATAGGATCATTTCTCAGCAAACCCCTTCCATTTTCTCTTCAATTACTAAGAGCTTGTGTCCAAACTGGAAAATAGATCCTATTTGTTGTGTCTAAGGCAATTGTTCCTAAAAAAACCCCATTTATTTGGCTACCAAAAATGTGTGTGCACTGCACAAAATACATTTATTTTTGCAGTTTTGGTTTTACATAGATCCACTACTGACACTAATTAAATGCCAGCCAGGTGTCCCCTGCTTTTATATTACAGAATGTTGCATGTGCTTTGGTAGCTAGAGGCCAACAGGTTGATAAAAATCAACCAGGCATGTTAAGAACAGAACAAATAATGTGTGTATTACACAGTGTGAATGAAGGCCTGCCTGGCTGTTATCATCACTGAGGACTGGAAAAAGGCAGAACATAGGGGAATACATTAGGACAGACTTTCCCATAGACAACATGTCACAGATAAATAACAGAGATACTTGCATACACTTCATGCCCAGCCTCTGCCCGTGGTGACATTAACCCAGTCCACAACACACTTTTGGATTCAGTGTGACTACTGTGGCTCACAGATTGGCCAACCACAAACCAAAATTGCTATGAGAGATGCTGCAATTTCTGTCTACAGCCACCTCTGGGTTAAGTACTGTTTCAGGGCTCTCACAAACTTAATTTACTTAAGCAGTATTGCAAAAGGTAACAAGTATGGTTGGCATTTGGCCTCTAACTGTCTACCATTCATTATTTCCTCACAAAGGTCAGAACTGAGGCTTTATACCTAAAAACAGCTTCAAGCAACACATTTTGGGGGGAGAAAAGCTTCAGAGACAGGTTCTACAGCTTTATCTGAATGAATGAGTCCTGCACTGCCTCTCGATTTCAGCAACTTGAGCAGAGACACTCAGCAATAAGTTGTCCTAAAGACACTCCCATTATGTCAGGAAGGTAACAGGAAAGCAAAACAAAACATACTAAAATAAAGAGATACACTTTGGGCAAAGAAATCAAGGTTCAAGCATTGTTCATGGACATACCTCTCTCTCTGCTAAATGTGGTTCAGTAGCTGACAGGATCAAAAGCAGCTGTGATCTGGATGTGCCTGCATTTTGAAAAGAAAAGGGAAAAAAAGAGCAGATAGATGAAACAAAGTATTTAAGCAGCTTACTTTACAGTAATACTAAATTTTTTCACCTGATGAGCAAATACTGGATTAGTTATGAGTCCTGCCTTGGCAGGTGGCACCTATAGCTTTGACTAGCATAGAAAACATGTTTAACTATACCTGAAAAGCTTAGATAAAATAAAGAAGTCAATACAAAGGCTGGGAAATATGTTGAGCCACCTTGGAAATAATATAATTACAGAAGTTAAAAAAAATGGGATGCAGGTAGGCTCAACATCATTAAAAATTAGAATGATTTGATCAGAAAGGTATTGATTTTATATACCGAGATGAAGTATCTCAATGTTTACTATCATACATAAGTTCTCTGCAGAATATATTTTGTCATACTTTATCCCATAGCAGGGTCCTTCTACTTGTGCTTTTGAAGTCCTTTTATCTTGATTACAGAATATAGAACAACACAGCAAGTTCTTTGCTCCAGAAACACACAATGTTAATGTAAGCTAAAGCAGTTAAGAGTTCTTTGGTAAAGCTCACTGAAGAGAAGGAGACATAAGACAAGAGGTGAGATTTAAAATTCTTCAACAACACATATAGTCCTAATATCTTTAATTTTCCTGATCAGCTTCAGACAGACAAGATCTGAATAACGTTCAGGAGAGCTGCTGGTCCTGATCATGCTGAACACAGCTGCTCACACAAAATACACAGGATAAAAAGTTTATGTGATGAGAAAATCTCATACCTTTAGTAACGGGGCAATTTTGGAACCTTTTCATCTAAAAATCAAAAAGTTATTTACATGACTTACCAATCTGCATGGACAAAGCTCAGCAGTTAAAAAAACACTACAATACCACATTATTACCTTCAGCTAACCCAGGCTGAGTGCTAAACCAATGTCTTTGGTTTTATCAGCAGCCTCATTTGTGTAGCCACAGTAACAGAGTGGGCCATGAGGATATCCTGTGATACCAGGCCATCTGAAGCCCTCTAATCAGCACTCAGCCTTGTTTTTAATTAGTTCTCTCTGAAGTTGTACATATACAACCTGCCTTTCCTGGTTAAGGAATTGTTTACAAGAATCTGAAAACTTACCTGTAAAAAAATAGATGAAATAAACTGTATCTACCTCCGTACAAAATTACCTCAGCAGGTTTTCAGTGGAAAACAGTCTCCAGTTAAGCAATGCAAGAGCTACCTCTGCTCCACCACATGAAACTTTGTGCCATGCACACTAATACAATCTCTGGTACAAAGTGGTTTGGTGCTTATGGTCACTTTTGGCTGTTAGAAACCAGGTAATTTCTTACCCCAGGATAAGAAATACATCTCCACAACTTCAGGCATTTTCAGACAGAATGAGGAATGCAATGTCACTACCTAGAAAGAAGGAGTGTGTTTATAACTTTATGTTAAACTGACCTACAAGCATTGTTTCCACTGCTTTTATCCAATTTGCTAATGTTCCTGGCAAAAATGCAATCTAAAATGATTTCTAACTTCTCTACTCCACCCCCTGCAAAGTACAGTACTCACTTTATCTGAAAAATTAGCTTATCATTAGATCTGTGGCAAATTCCCTCACAGATGGTCTTTCTTTATCTTTTCAATGCCTTAATTGGATCTTTATTTTGTGGTGATCAAGCTTAATAAAGGTCTATTTCACAAGACATCCTTCTTACAGTTATCACATTGTCTAGAAATTTTGTTTTCAATCCCAAATATTCTTTCAGGAATATTTCTTTAAATATGCTAAATTTATATCCAAACACTTTCCTATGCAGTTTTGCATACTCTCAGAATACAATAAAAACTTTGCAGACTATTAACAGACTGCATTTGTTAGTGATAAAACACATGGCAATGTTTATAGACAGTCTTTATCCCACCATTTTTATTGCCATGTTTTCCTTAATTTCTACTTTTCATACTAATTCTTCATCCAATACTTATCTGCACATTTAAATTTCAAATTAATTTCTCTCTAGGCCTTTTCACAAGTTATCAGAAATCACTGACATACAGTAGTGACACACTTGCAAATTAAATGCGTCAAAATTTGCTCTGCCATTCTAGTGATTAACCAAAATCAGTTTCTATGATTATTTTGTCCAGATTAAACAGAAATCTCAACTAAATTGCTTAAGAGAAGTTCAGTGCAATTCCCTCTTCAAAATTAAATCAGAAGGGAAAGTTAAGGTTTATGCACCTGGGAAATAATTCCCTGAATCATGCAGTCATTAGTAAGAAAAAGAAATACGTACTTAGGAATCACAGAGCCACAGGATGGGTAAGGTTGGAAGGAATCACTGTGGGGCACCTGGTCCAACCTCCCTGGTCAAGCAGGATGAAAACGAAAACAAACAATCTAGGAAGTTGCCATCACTCTGTTTGGGAAATTTACTTCAATACATTGCTATTTTGTGGTAGTACATGTGCTTCTAACAAAAATACTGTTGTTTTCTGTAGTAATGTAATCTCCTTCACGACCCCTAGGACCCCGTGGCTTCCTTCTCCCAGCTTGCAATGAAGATAGTAAGAAATCTTCCACAGCAATCGAGGGCTACAAACTATTCCTTCCAGAAGCCTCCCACATGATCACTTCCAAAGCTGTGTAACATACTAAATTCTAATAGGATTAACTTGGTATCAACTGTAACATGAACTAATGAACATC
The DNA here is from genome assembly GCA_013397115.1 of Edolisoma coerulescens. Lineage (NCBI taxonomy): Eukaryota > Metazoa > Chordata > Aves > Passeriformes > Campephagidae > Edolisoma > Edolisoma coerulescens. The sequence goes on along the minus strand of VWZW01000738.1, from coordinate 531,307 downwards.
TAATGAAGTAGCCCAAAGCCCCTGTGATACATGAGTAGATAATTAAATAAGTTTCCCTTCCACTTGCTCATCACTCAAATATTTTGCCTCTTACAAAACTGTGGGATTTCACAGGCAAGCAGAAACTGAGGAGAGGGACCTAGAAAAAAGTGAAATCTGCAAATTATATAAAAACTATATAAGCTGCTTATACTTCTTTGGAAATACTATTAGTTGCCTGTCTTAACCATTGGACACTTCTAGATCATTGAAAATACAACCCTAATTCTCTTTCTCAGATGAGATTTATGCCAGAATCCTCAAAAGGGCTTCAGTATAGTTCCATTCAACGCTGCAATGCCTAATTGTGAGAGTCCTGCAATGTAATGGAAACCAGCACTCAGAGACAGAGGAAATTGCATTAGATGGACTGATATGGATGGGACACTCAGCTGCAGCACTCTCCTGGTGAGTTTTAGTACACAATACTGCCATGGATAAGTTTTACTTAAGGCATAGGACTACAGTGTACTTAGCAAGAGCCATGCTGCCTTCAGTGTTGGTTGAATTTAGTGCTGTTTGGTAGTAGCCAAAAATTCTCACATGTTTTGTAAAGTATTATGTCAGGTTAGCACTGTTATTACACAGCCAAACTGCAGTGGAATTTAGAGGTCCCAATTAAGAAGGAATGAAAGGACAATGAAATAGCACTCGGGATTTTCAGTTAATACCACTCATTAAATACCACAGGGGGAAATTTAAAGCTGCTTTCTGGAGACACTTAAAAGGGCAATAAAGATTGGCACTGCAGATGCCACATAGTCAGCAGTGCAAGCAAATAGGAGGTGGTGAGGTGCGGTCTAGAAAGTTAAAGAAAATAATCCACAGTACAAGAGGGAACAATGGAACATCAGCATAACAAGACTAAAGATATTTTCAAAGATACACATGTTGCAAGCCAGTATTTGTTGAGACAAGAAGGAAGATGACTGGAGCTGTCAAGACATGAAATGATAAGGGCCTGAGTGAGAGTTCTGGTCATGTGAATGGAAAACAAAGGCTGAATCAGGCTGAGATTGAGCAGGAAGGAGCAAATGTACCATGTTAGCAACAGCAGAGAGAGAAAGAAAAATTAAAAGGCAGTGAAGTCTACTGTGGAATAATGTTTATGATAATGTATGTACTGCCCTGATGTCGTGGCATTTAAGGAAACAACATTTTAGATCGAGTTCTCATTGGACTGGTAGTTTCAGCTTCCTAACCAGATACCTTTGGCAAAGCCAGGCTGAGGAGACAAACGAGGTGCTGCAAGGAGGCTGTGCAGCTGGTGTTGCAGGCACAAGGTATCTCCTCTAGTGTTTCCTAAGAAAGTCTTTGATGCCACAGTCCTGCTAGAAATATACTCTTCACATTTTCCTTTTCTTTCTCCAAGTCCTTCCTGTGTCGTTGACAAAAGTACATCCACCACTTTGCTGATGGAGACTTCCAGTGCTGCATGGCAATCTTCCTCTAGACCATTCCTGGTACGATGTGCATTAAATCTTTTCAATCAGTTTTAACAAAAAAAAATTGTGAGGTGGTTTTTTTTCCCTTTCAGCAAATAATTTCATATTTCATGCAACCCAACAAAGCTTAATATTTTTCTTAAAAAAATATATTAATAGAAGACAATTAGCCTGCACTTAATTTTCAAAAGTCTATCTTCTTTTCTGACTAGAAAGCTGTGTGCAGTTCAAAACAGTACTTTAATTCTTGACCCACTCTTAAATGATTCACTGTTATCCCATTGATTAACTGTTTCATAAGAATATGTTAAAACTCGGAGGAATGAAAATATTAATGTTAAAAAACACTCACTCCAAAGGCTGTCTGGTCATTAAAGACTATTCTTCTGAAAGGAGAGATCTTTGGCATTTTTCATTTAAAAAACCCCAAACATAAAATCAGTTCAGGGTCATTTGTAAAATCTGACTGAGGCTGAATGCATTAGGATCAACTTTTCCCCAGATTCTCATGCATTAAGGAATGTGAAGGTACATCCATGTTTTCTTTGCATCTTTACTGATGATGACCCTAAACTCAAGTTTCAAGATGACTTTCAGATATCACATCTTTACAGAAACTGTGCAAGAACTGTATTGACTAATGTGACAACGTGCTGGTCTTTGAAAGATTGGTGGGATAAGTTTGGCAACCATGAAGCTTGTTGTTAATGAGAAATTAGAGGTTGTGAAATTTTAAAAGAGATGGTGAGCCCCAAACTGTTATTCATCAGCTACACCAGCTGGACAGGCAGTGGTGAGATAAATTTTTGAAGCAAAAAGCAGGCTGCAGTGCATTCTGAGTCAAGAATTCATGGGGCAGTTGCACAATTCCATTATACAGTAAACAGTCAAGAGAAAATAAAAATAGAACAAAGAAACACATAAATCCACTCCAGCAGAAACTGACTGTCTCTTTAATTGTGTTATGTTTAAATGTTTTCTCCCTGAAATTAATAGCTTTATACTCTCCACTTGTAAAAATATAATGCACAAAAGTGAAAGGAAAAAGGCACAACTTAAACTAGCCAGGATTATTTTGCACAAATGTATCTAATTAAAAAAAAAAAAGAAATCTGAGTTTTGTTGATTGCTCAAAATTTTGAACAAAAATAAAATCATAATTTCAACTTGCCAAACACTATGAGAGCGGGAATTTAGAAGTCACAGCAGAAAATTGATCTACTGGCAGTCGCTGCCACCACTCAGACACTTGGGTGTTTTACTGGCAGAGTAAGCTACTCTTTTACATTATGAAACACAATAGAATTGCCATCATGTTGAACACACAAAATCCCCAGCACTTTCATCGAAACACTGAGGGACAGGCTCCCAAGGACGGCAACATTTCCCAGTGGCCGCCTCTCACTGACAGGAACAAGTGTGCAAACCGAGGAGTGGGCCTGACACAATTCAGATACACTCTATGAGAACAGGCATTTAATTTAATCTGCAGACAATTACGGGCAAAGCTGCTTTTGTGCGTTGGGTTTAATTCCTGGGCTGTGAAGTCATGAAATGGTGCTCAGCAGAGCAGAAAGGTGAACGGCATCCTGTTAAGTGAAAGCAAAGAGGCCATTTTACGGATGGCTCCATAAGCTGGGCCTGTGTCCCCAACAAAGGACGCTGATTCCCAGCCACATTCCCTCCCAACCAGCCCCAATCACCAGCTGAAAAGTAACTTCACACAAACAATGGTTAAGCCTCTGACTTGTGGCTTGAAGCAATTTCTTTGTCAGACTTTTTCTGTGGACATAATTAGTTGTTTGCCAGGGAATTTCTTGGCGCAGCCCATAGCCTGACACTTTTAAAACCAGCATGGATTTCTACCCATTGGGAAAGGGGGTCCAAAATGCTTTATTGTCAGAAGCCATTAAATTAAGGATATAATTAATTGGAGGGAAAGTGTTGCTTGAAGGTATCGGGAACCCACTGGATATGTGCCATTTCTGGGATGCTCGCAAGGGAGCTCTATGAAAACAGAAAGAGGAAGTAGAAATGTTAACTATTTATTTGTACATAACACACCATTTATCAAGGCTGCTCTAAGCCCTAGATTTGCATCATGATGTGTGGCACTCAGCCAGGCCTGGTACCTGGAAAACCTCGGTGACTTTCCTTAGCTTGCAGAATCAGGAAAAGGGGCCCCTTGATTGCAACGAGTATGTCTGGGTCTGAAGCATACGTCAAGCAGCTCTTCTTTATTTTGGGCTTGTGCACATATAACCTGAGAATGTGGCAAAACATGTGGCGGATATTTCAGGGACATTTGTGACTGAAGTGTTGGGCAGGGCAGAGGGGAGTTTCGGAGTTTTGCCACAGTGGATGTGGCTGCAGTCCCAGTGCTGGTCTCAGGGGCAGGATGCAGATCTGTGCTGCTGTCAGGGCTGTCACTGCTCACCCGCCAAGACAAACTTCCCTGAAAACCCACCAGTTCTTGTGGAATAAGAGCAAACCAGAAACTCCAGACTAGCAGCAGAGCCTGCATTTGTCTTTAGAATCTTGTACTTAGTAATCACACCTGCAAACTACTGGGAAACTGAAGATACTGCACAGGAGATCTGCTGGGTAAATGGGACGCAGAATCACAGAATGCATTGGGCTGGAAGGGACATTTAAGGGTCCATGGGCACGGACACCTCCCACCATCCCAGGTTGCTCCAAGCCCCATCCAACCGGCCTTGAACACTTCCAGGGATGGGACAGCCACAGCTTCTCTGGAGAAACAGTTCCAGTGCCTCACCACTCTCACAGGGAAGAATTTCTTCCTAATATCTCATCTAAACCTACTCTCTTTCAGTTTAAAGCCATTCCCCCTTGTCCTGTCACCACAGTTCTTGATACCTACGTGTGATGCCAGCAATATCCATCTAATAGTAACCACATTAGTAGCTGATAAATATATTGAAATAAAGAGGGAAAAGAATTGGAAATACAGAAAATAATAAAACCAGGAACATAAGATATGAACAGGAAATACAGGAAATAATAAAACCGGGAACATAAGGCAAGAATAGATCTCAAGCATAAGACACATAGATAATTATTATGGCAAAACCAAAATAATTTTATTATGATTCATATTTTTAACTTTCTGTATAAAAAAAAAAAAGCTGGAATAACAGCCTTTTAGTTCAATGTTTTAAAATAATTCCATATAGCTATTTTTCAGTAAATATTATTAATCAGGAATGTGTGTGCCAATATTCAAGATCTGCATCTGGCAACAAAGTCAGATGCAAAGGCTGACGACGAAACTCCTGATTTCACAAATCTACTGAAGAAGTTGCTTTCTACATCTCTCAAGATAAAATAAAAAAAATCGTACATGCAAACACAGAGCCTTCAGCATAACACAGTTTCATACAAAATACTTACATTCACAAAGTATTAAAAGCAATTTAATACTTCCCTCCAATCACTAGACTAGATAGAAATGAACATTCCCAAAGAGTTTAAAAAAAATCATATTATTCTGATTATGACAGATACAATTTTTCAAGATCAAATACAAAAATTACAATGTAAATAATACTTAATCAACTTTTAAAACAAAAATCATCAAGAAGCAAAAGCAAGGTCAATAATTTTTAAATCATATTTGAATAGGTAAAACCAGAGACAAGGAAACATGTTCAGCATTTTGGAATCCAGCACCCATAAAATACACAATCCATACTTAGAGCAATGATTACATTGGCTTTTTTTTCAGGTAGATAATACTTGGTATAAAAATGCTGCAGAATCCACATGAAAATTTAATCATAAAAAATTAATGGAATTATTTAACTTCATATAAAAATCAAACTCAGAAAAGATGTTTACTGTTTATAGGATAATGGTTTATATATTATGTAGCATAAATATTATATAATTGAGTTTCAATTTTATTTTATTCTTAGCCTTTAAAAATATGCTTAAACATTACAGTAAATATGAACTGTATGATTCATAGGGAACCATCTAAATAACTAAAATATATTGCATAACTATTTCCAAGGTTTGGCCATCCCGAATCAGATGACAACACAATTTGGTTCTATCGTTTTACCCTTAGTTTGAATGTATACACTTTCAAAGATGAAGAATTGACTCAAGGAAGTTACCCTAAAATACAGAGAAGGACAACTTGAAGGGAATTTTATAAACTATTAATTCTTCAAATACTGGTACATGGGATTTTCAGAAAAAAATTGAGTGACTTAGGAGCAAGAATCTCCATGGTTAATGAGGTAAGTTACATTTGAAAGGTAGAAACTTTCTATACGATTTCATACAACTCCACAATACTATTTCAGGCAGCTTGGATGGGAAGTGAAATCCTAATCTTCTGTCTCTGTGTAAAATATAAAGATCACATTTTATTTCAGTTTATCAATCTGTAAATGGACTCTACCATCAAGACAGTGAAGCTGGACAAGTTTCTGAGTGCTACCATTTTTTTCCCAGTAAAGACAGTGTAAAATTATTCAGCAGTGGAGAAATTAACATACAATGCTCCAGTACCAATTCCAGATAGATTTCAGCATTCCTACTCGGTGTTTGAGTACAAAAGTAACTCCCCAGTATTCAGGCAGGCAGAGGCCAAAATAAGACATACTGCTGGTAAACAGCTAGCACCAATATTAATCACAGAAACAACAAGGTTTAGCATCTGTCTGCTGCTTCCAAAAAGAACAACAGTTCATGCCTTCTAAAAATTGAAATCAACATTTACATACAGTTCTAAATTGAGCACATTAACCAGATTGCAAAGTCGTAAGTTACTTCTCCAGTGAATAAACAATGGAGTTGGTCAAGCTGCCAATCCTTTTCCCTAAAACAGGAATATCATATATAAGGCACCACATTCCTTATGAGCTTTCATGTCTCTCCTGCTAGGTTCATTTTGTCATTATCTATTGTGCTAACTGGCTTCATGCAGTGTCCTGGATGGAGCAGCAGCAGAAGAATTCAGGTCAAAGTAGAATTGACCAACCTTGTCAAAACTTTCACCTTGTTTTCCAGCAAATAATTGAAAGTGCAGCTTAACAGAATTGGTGCATTTTAGGTTGACATCTCATCCCATCCATAAGCTCCAGCCCAGCAGAAACTAACGGATCTGCCCAAAAATGGACCATTTTGCCAACGCAGAGCAGAGGAGCGTGAGCACACGAACAATGAGAGGGGGAGTCAACAAGACTGGAGGAAGTGCAAACAAAGTCTAAATGAAGAAGGAAACAGAATGAACTACCTTCCTCTGCCACTGCAGACCGATAGAATTCTCCATCATAGGCTTCGCCTCCTCCATGCAAATTAACCTGGGAACTCCAAAAACCTCTTGGCTTTCTTTTTTTGTAGCTGGTAAGGCATTGCCAATTGGGCACAATCATTTCCTTTTGTTTCGTAACAAGCATCACAGGATCAGCACCCTTCAAAAGCTTTATATTTTTACCTTAACATCCTCAAAACCAGAGCTGTCCTAAACCAGCAAACCTGTAATCAGCTTACCCCTCAAAAACGGGTGCATGAATACTGTCTCAAGCAGGAAACAATGCCAGCTTGGAAATCAGAACACCTGATCTCCACTGGAGAGACGGTGTGGCTGAGTATAAATTGTGAGAGGTGATACCTCAGTAGGCAGAATTACAGATACTCATGAGCAAATGGTGACAGAAGGTACAGCATCTAAGGGTTTTCGAACTCATTTAAACTCTTAGAAAGTTTTTATCCTTGCAACACTTAATGAACTGGGAGCTGAATAGGACACCTTGCCTTTGAAAATGCAAAGCTAAGAACTGTCCACAAAATTAAGATAAAAATAATTTTCCACTTCACGACAAAAATGTAACACTTCAAGAATCAACACATCAAGTTCCATGTAATCCACAGCTTCAGAAATTCAATTCAAGTAAAACTCAGTAAGCCAAAAAAAAGAAGCTCTTAGAGGAAACTTTTCTAAATACAGTAGATAGAGATTCTTCGTTTAGCTACAGAATAATATAGATATTTCCTAGAACTCCAGGGGAACAAACCATTGTTTTTAGAAGCAGCAGAAACATATAGGTCAAATTGTGATCTTTCTTAAGCATGCTAGAAGTTCATAAACAGGGAGATGCAAGCATATCGATCTCTAGCAGTAGGACATCGATTTGTTTTCTAGGTACAAGAATAAAAAGTCCTATTACAGAAACACTCTTATCTTCCCAAAGAATAAAATAATTGACATTTTCATGTGACAACGGACAACACCAGCTACTGTCTATTGTCCACTTATTTGAATCATCTCTTGAGAGTCACTGATGGAAATTCAGGAGGAAAAATCCACTCTAAGTATGACCTGCCTTAGGTTTGAAGCAGTGTTCAATGTGATCACTGTATTTGAGAATAAACCCTGGGATTTCCACTCAGTCAAGAAGTCTTTCCAGGCTATTTTGAAGAAGTGACAGAAAATTGGCTAGGGAATTGACAGTGACTAGTAATGAAGTTTTTACCCTAGTGGGGAGACCAATGAGTCTTATAATTCATTGTAGCACAAATCTTGAGAATTGTGAAAGAAACAGGGTCTCAGCAAGCTAATTTCTCTAAACTTTATTAGTTTATATGGCAATTTACCTGACAAAGGAGAATATGAGAAGAAATGCTTGAGGCAGTTCATATGATTGTAAAATTCCAAACAGGTAATATAAAATATTTCAGATTACAGGCGAAAGTAAATTGAATAAATCTACCATGATTCTTCATAGCTTCAAACATTATCCATTCACTAACCATTTATATTAGAAGAGCATTTTGAATTAGAAGTCATGAACAAAAGGATTTACATAGGGACATCTTTACTTGTATATTACTAAAATTATATTCAGACTGAAGGAAACTAAAAAGCCAAGAGAAACGCGTATCTTTTGTTTTTTTCACTAAGAAAAGTAAAGCAGTATGTAGAAGATAAGGCTCTAAAACATTCATAAGGTTCAATTCTCAAAATAATATTTTCAGGGAATTACTGCCTTGGCTTCATCCGTTGATCCAAATCATCCAGCAAGTTCATACTGACAAGTAAAGCTTGTGTTTATTTGCATTTCAAAGAGCTAAAAATTAGCTCAAGATGCTATATTTATCTGGATCCTTACACACAGATTTTAGTACAGGGCTATTTTGGCCTTCAGAACACAACTCCCTGTTGTAAATGTTAAACAGGAAGTTGGAAGTTCTGTCAGCTGAAATTGCCAAAGAACAGAGTTAATATTAGAAGCACTTTTAAACTCCAGCTCGATGCTTTTGTTAAAGTGAGTTAAGTGAAAATAAATGTGGGCATAGGAATAGTCAGCTTTGGGCTGCCAAGCTCTCATACTGAGAACCAGGGGAGGATGTCCTTTCAGAATGTTTGGCTTGCAGAGGCAGAAACACAAATTGCATCAGTTTACACTAAGTGCGCGTTTTCAAGGTTTGTCTCCCACACAATAACACCGCTGGAATGAGCAGCTGCATCCTGAGGCATGGTTCCACAGGAAAATGGGCATTCTGGGCCTGCACTACGTGAAAGATCCAGATTGTTTCACATCAGACAGGTGCTGGGTTTGTGTCTCACAGCCACAGATGTTCTGTAATGGGGTTGGAATAAAAATACTGTACAACTATATGAGTTTATCACATGAATTTCAACCACAGAGGTCACATAATTCAAAAAAAGTCAATTTCCCTTAGAAGGATGTAAGTCACAATGCTGGCAATATTTTTATATGTGGGAATTATGGCACTCATATTACTCCAGTTATTAGATGGTATCTAATAAAACAGCAGGGCAGTCAGAATTGCTCATACAAATGACATAATACTGGTCCAATAAGCCTAGATGACAGGATCTGACAACACTTGGGGGACAGAGGTTCTGGGAGATCAAACTATCTTCCAGCTTGGTGAAGAGACAGCTGTTGGGCTGAGACAGCCCCATACGGTCTGCAAAGTGTGTTTCATACCAAAGATTGCATTCCTGATCCACAATTTTTAAAAAAACACCCATTCTCTCTTAGTTTAGACGGAGGTCAATATTGATTATAGTTCCTAAAACAGCACTTCTGCAATAATATTGGTATTTTTTGCCTGCAAAAGATTGTTTTGCTTTTACTGTGAGTGATTTAAACATCCCCCAAATCCTTCTGCCTACTTACCTCCAGACTATGAAGATGATGACACCATTTCATCCATTTCATTTTGCTGATATATTGAGCCAACTATACTTTATAGCTCTCAAGAACTTGCTTAAGTACACCCCTGCCATTTTTAAATAAACAAAAAAAGGCTCAAATGCAATAATTGTAGAATAATTGTAAAATAAATTTTATGAAAACTACTTACCATTAGTATGAACAATTTTTATTGCAGCATAAATATTAGGATTCTTTGATTATATGTTTCTATCTAATTCCCAGTGGGAAAAAAGAACTAACAGTAGAGCCTTTGCTAGATAGACCCTACAATGATAAGGCAAAAACTGTACCAAAATAAAGAGTGAAGGTCACTGTCACCTCAGTTATCCTTCACCCACTCATTCTTCTCTTTCCCAAGTCCTGATCTGGGACTGTCACCCCTTCTCTTTACTCCAGCTTCAGACCATTGGGGAAGAAGCTTGGCTTTTGTTCTGAAAACATCCACTTTATCAACAGCCCAGTTTACCCAAAGTACATTGATTGATTTAAATCACTCTGAGTGAGTGGCCTTTAAATCAGGTTCTCTACAGAAAATAAAAATAACTGTCGCATTCCACTCCATTCCATTCAGGTTTTCAAGAGAAACACCGATTTTAATCTGTTTTAAAGCTAATCTGGCTAATATTTTACAATATATGTTAATAATAAGCACTCTGGTTTAGAACATTTTATTCTAAACCTGAAGAAAGGAAAAAAAAAAACCTCCCAAAAATAATTAAATGAGAAACCAGACTATAGTAAGAGAAAAAAAAAAGGAAAAAATAAAGCAAAATAAACCAGATTTACAGTAACCTTCAATAGTGAAAATGATAACTCTGTTCCAAGTGGACACTGAATAATCCAGTTAAATGCCGGAGCTCCCCTCACAGCGCTGCTAAAACCCAGACATCATTTCCTTCAGAAGCATTCCTTGGTGCCAGAGCAGCGACGAAACACTTACATAGAAAACACATAATTGCTGAATATCCGAGGAACTGATTTTAGGAGAACATTAAATGACAACTGCCAGCAAATCTTTGCATAGATGAGTTTTGCACTCCTCGCTTGACCACACGGCCCAGCTGCCGTGTGAGTGACTACCCCTGTGCAGCTCTGCCCTCTCCTGGTGCGTCCAGCACACGCCGGAGACACTGCAAACACACAGGAAAACCAAATTATTGTGCAGCAACAACAAACCAGCCAGACCGACCACGGGCTAATTTGCTGGAGGTTACATGCACTGAACTGTCTTAAAATCACTTCTCTGGGTTCTGATCAATGTTAAGTGTTTATGGATAGAAAAGGATCTTTTCGATCACAAGATGAATTCAATCATGTATTTACACAATGAAATGCAAATCTGTTTTTGCTATTGCTTTATTTGTGGAAAGATCTTAAATAATGTTTTATTTTATAATTTCTAAATATTTTTCTCTTACTCTGATCTAAGTTTCTCAGTGTAAACTCAATAAACACTTAGATAATAAGAGAGTTTTGAGAGACAAGTACATGCTCAGATATCTGAGTGGTAACTCCTGATTATATGAGTTAAGAACCTGAAGTTTCATTTCATTCGATATTTTCTTTTATCCCAGCACTATGACACTGCCTTCCCATGTCCTTTCCTTTAACATTCTTCTTGTACACGTTTGACAAACTCCAGGCTTGCTACCCAAAAGTGCAAACATATAAATATAAAAAATGTTCCTCACGAGTCAAAAACTGTAACAAAATTTAATAAAACTCTCCCTCATGGCTTCTGAGATAGCCTTTCCACCTTCATCACCAGAACCAGAGTGCATGGAAAAGGAATAATTGCAGATTGTTTTGCACAATTGGGTCCTGGGAAGCTCAGAATCTGCTTTAGCAAACGAGGGGAAACTCTTGGATAAGCACTGCTAAGATGCAACCTGCTTTAAGTGTTTTTAGGACAGTTTTGCAGACTGAACAATGCTAATGGGAACCTGTAAAAATATTGTGGAATAACAAGAAAGCTCTCACGTTTTAAATTTTTTTCTATAAGGAAAAGAATTCCTTATCTTCTGCTCCTGCTCCCTTGAAAGCAACACAACAAAGGGATCATCCTTGGGCTTTAGCCTCTCAAAGTGATCCGAGGGCTGCAGCTGAATTTAGAACCTTAACAAGATTTTATGACAAAATAAACATCTGACACCCCCAAAAGTTTGCTTTCCAAACAATAATAGTAGGACAAATAAAGACAGGTTAGAACAAACAAATGTTCTTGTGGGCACCAAAGAACAAATTTCTTCCCATCTGTAAGGTAGGCACTCTAGTAAGAGGCTTATAAGCAACTAAAGAGCTGTTCATAGAGGGACTTATCCCAAAGTGTTGGTAGGATCAAAAACTCCAAGTCTGAAGATCCCAGGAAAGGATCAGCTCTAATCTCCCATCGCTAAGAGGAGTATCTTTGTTTTTCTATAAAATAGTTTTTGTCTCATCCTTGCCAGAACAATGCTAGCATAGTCTATGAAGGAAAATTTTCCTGGAAAATTATTTTTGTCATATAGAGAGGTCAAGGATCTTTTCCAGGCAAATAGCAAAACTACTTGTCTGAGAGGAAAATTTATATTTATATGCACAGATTCACAAGCTACTCACAAGTTCTGCTGCAGTCAATAATAGTTTTAGAAGCACTGATATAACAATATGTTATAAAATACTAGAATATTTTAACCAAATATTAGGATATTCTAATTTCTTGATAGTAAGTTTATAATGAATTCATTTACCATTGAAATTCCAAAGGAGTGATTTTCTTACTCTGGAGACAGAAGAATTGGCTTGACATACAATTTGAATTTATCATGCCAATTTACAAGATTCCAGAACGATTCCACACTAATTATGCATCTACCAAACATTTTCCTTTTCTAACTTTGTTACCTTGGCAATTACTGCCTGGAACATCCTGAGTATCCTGCACTGCTGTTCTTAACAGACACACTCACAAAGAGTTTGAACCAAACTGCTCTGTTCCAACAAAAATATAGTCACGGAAAAAGTGAGAGAACAGTCTCATCTCTTTGTAACTGCACTACTAGGAGAAAACTTAGTGATGAATGGAGCTTAAAACATGTAACCCTTACTATAAAAAGGCCCAAACATTCCTTGGGAGCAAGCAAGCTCATACATTCACACTTCTAAGAACTTTAAACCCAGCAGAGAGAAAATCCTGAGATCCAAGAGATGCCATTTCTTGGCACCTGATTCACCTGGTAAAGTCACAGGTGGATCTGAAACGGGCTGTCAAAATTCTCATCAGCAAACCCTGTTCTGTGTGCTGTTATGCTCCTTTCTGGATGCTTGGTGGCACTTGTGGAATCCTGCCACAACCTCATCAGGCAGGTTCAGGTCTGCAAACCCTGCTGCCTGGGCTCACAGCTGGCCTGGCTGTCAGATTGGAAGCATGATCTTGGCATTTGCTCTGCATAAGCATGGTTTCACACGTGTATGAAATGGCCTTTGGCACCTGAAACATCCCAGACGTGCACACATTGCCTCACAACCTGACACCTGAAGACTCCCACAGTCAGGTACCAACGGGGAGCAGCCAGCTCAATCACCACTCCGGAGGTTTTTTTTATTCCATTTCTCAGAAATTGTTCATACATGGACTGGGACTATGTTTCTGCTTGGAAGTGTTTAGATACACGGCATAATAAAACATTTAGCATCTCTCACGCATTACGTCTGAATATAACCGGTGTGCCCATGCACTCCACTGGGATTCTGAACAGTCTTGAACATTCATAATTCACTTGGAGCCTAAAGACTGTTGGGTCACTGCTATTGTCTGTCTTTCAGGTGAATATATAGAATATGATAGGTGTTTTTTGGTCCGTTTCCCACACTAATATACTTTTCCCTACGGCTGTGCTATTTAACCACTTGTTGTTTTACAGTATTACCTGCTACTTTACCATAAAATCAGCTTATGCCTCTACTGGCTTGGAGACTCAGCAATTTTAGTACCTCCAGCTAAAAAGAAAACTGCCAGAAAGGAAGGAAAAGGAGGCATTTTCTCCTCCTCAATTAGGACGATTCTGGTGCTTTTGCTGTATGCACTGAAGCAATAATGCTGTACAGGTGGTAACAGAGTCTCAGTCTCTTTCCCTGGCAGAGCTTTGTTTCACCCTTTCTGCAGTTCCAGCCAACGCTTCTATCACTGCACAAAACCTTTTCACTAGACAAGATATTCTCTTCCCATTAGAGACTTTTCTCCAGCTTTCTTTTATCACTCCCTCTCACTTCTCTGCCCTCAGCAACTCACTACCTGTTCTGTCCTGGGAAGATCCAGAAACCTCTCTTTGATTCAGAGCTCTTCATCACAGGATACTGTAACAAATCACAGCTACCTAAGTCTATTCTACAGACAAAAATTGCTACTGCTTCAGTCTGAGAAAGCCTCTCAGAAAAAACACTGCTCCTTCCAGCAGCCTTCTCCTATTAAGGACCTCTAACATCTCTTATCCACTCAAAAAAGGTGCAGCTCTCTGCACTTAATTTATGGGGAAGAATCTGGGCTTTGACAAGAGGCGAGATCTGAAAGTCAGAAGGGACTTTCTGTCTGTCTTTTTTTAGAAAGAAATACAGCGATTTGAGATCTGAAATCCTGATGTGGATGTGTCTACACCTGTGCTCTTCAGCACGTTAATGCTCTTTTTACCTCCATTTGTTCTATGTTTGACAATAAGCAATAGTACACATAGTAATGGTTATGGTCACTGCTGATTATTCAATCACAGGATAGCTCTGAACCTGCATTGTTTGCTCTAAATCCACTGCCTTCAAAATCGATTGTAAATCTCAGTCAAAATTAAAAGGGAAAGAAAAAAGATCCTTCAGGTTTTCAGGTAAAAACTCATCTTTACAAAAAGTGTGACATAGCCATAATTGCAGCAAAGACTCCAACACTTCCTGAGTGAGTGAAAATCAAAAGTTTGTGCTGAAATGTTTTAAACAATCTTTTCATGTCTATAGTCTAATTTGTTCATTTTATGCTTCTTATAACAAAAAAAAGAAAGACATAATCACTTTGCCTTTGGGGGTTAACAGAACCCTTGTGACTACTTGTAACCATGGAAATATGAAGAGCTACTCAGAGCCCAACATCAAACTAACAGAGGTGCCGGGAGACAGAAAATAGATATATGATGAATTTGCTACATATGAGAGCCCATTGAATCTGTACCAACTGCATTAACAACGTAAAAAACAAAGTCACAAAGCCTCTTAATTGCCTAAAAGCATATGGCATTTACTGTGGCTTCTCACAGAAAATAAAGGGAAATGCCTTTAAAGGTTTGTTTTTAAAGCACTGAGTGCATCTGAACTAGTTTAAAAGCAGAGACAAATAGGAGGTAAAAATGGTTACTATATGAATGGGAAGAGTAACAATATGCATGAAAAGACTAAAAAAGGCCCCTTTGAAGAAGAAGGGTTTTCATGGACCAGGATTGTAGTTATGGAGATTATGCAACCAATGGCCAGTGACATCTGAGTTAGTCTGCACCAAGCACCATTAAGAATGGTTTCCCATCCTCTGCCGGCAGCCCGGAGTCTAACAGACACAAAAATTCCTAAGACAAGCAAACACTCCTCTGATGATTTATTGACCGATCTGCCTCATAAGGCATGTGCACATTTAACTGCCTTCCCTGTGACAGCCCAAGCCACAAAACACTGTTTAACCAACCACAACTTCAATCCTCAAACACGGTCATCCTCAAAAAGAGACACCTTTGGAAAAAAAGGAAAACACACGCATTCCTTCCTGTAATAAGAAAGAGATGACCAACAGCAGAAGAAAAATCTTTTCAATAATACATCTCAGCAAATTACATCTACTTGGAATATAAAATAATGAATATAATAGAAAAAATCCTACATTGTTTGTGCACACTTCATACACTACACAGGTGCAGGACGACTCAAAGAGATAAAATGTGCCAGCACGACCAAACAGATACTCTCTCACTCTTGTAGCTTTGGTACCATCAGACAAACTGTGTGACCACCTTCTTTTCTTTAGCCCACTGATAACTACAGAATCAGAACTGTCTTCCAGGACTAATTGCAGGTCAAGAGTGAGACCTTCTGGGCCTATGTAAGCTGAGCGAAATACACATTTACTGTCTCTCACAGGTATGATTTGCTGGTTCATCACACCACCATCTATTTTCCCCGTTTCCCAGAATTGTTTTTCAGGTCTTCATTAAATTTTAAACTCAGGATCAGGTTAATGCCATGAAAAATGAAGACACCATCTGGACAACATTTTCTTGCAATTTCTTTGCCCTCTTATTTGTACTTCCAGTTTCAGAGCTACCTTGCATAGCTTTGCAGATATGCTGAGTTAGGGTACATTCATCACACAAACCCACAGATCATTACAAAATCCAAATGGATTCCATAGGGTTACATGAGGTATACAAAATGCATTTCCAGTGTGCCAAGAGAATCTTGGCTACCCTTCTTATTTCCAATAAGTGCATGATTTCTTTTTTTAGTCATATTTGGGAATTCAATACTCATGAGAAATACCAAATACAAGAGGTAGAAATGTCTGAACACAGGCCAAGTAATAGAAGTCTGAGGTTTTTATTAGTGGCAAAATCTTAATATTGACCAATTAATATAATTATTGATTAATTTACATTATTATTTTTGGCATTTGAGCTTTTTACCCTCTGAACCTCAAGCTAGTATCTAAAATCACAAACAAAAAGATAATTTGAAAAAAGAATTCAGTGTACCACAGCAGAACACCAGCAAAAAGAGCAATTATTTTCATTTTTGTCTTGTATCTCAGTGGAGAATCTTGAGAGACTTTAAAAATATTAAAAAGAATGCTTTGAAACTTTATGCTGTTTTATGCCATCAACATAATTAAGTATGACAACAGCATAAGGATTATGGAAGCAAACCTAAGGAAATTCAAAATAATTGGCTACCCCAAGCTGCTACTTCCACCTTGGAGTTTGAATTAATTAAAAGATCAAGTGCAAAATAGCAGTAGAAAACCACATACCTAAAAGGATTACCCTCCTAAGAAGGCAGGAAAGGCTTTTAGCATAGATTTTCGTTCCATAGAAGGAAGGGAGTTGTAGGTACCACACCAAGATTGGGCTCTCTGGCCGAGGAGCCTGCAGGAGGAGCATGTGAGGAAGCACTGACCAGGACTTTATTTTGTTGGGTGTTGCAAGTTTGTCTGTCATTAAGTCGTTAAGACTCCCCTGTAATCTCATGCATCGCTTCTTCACCTCTGTTTCAAGCACTGGTTCACAGGACATCTGGAGATGACACAAAGCTTATAAATAGGCAACTTCCTGGAAGCATATCCAGGGAAGCAAAGGAAGGGACAGGGAAATAAACACGGCAAATGCATACACAGAGTATCTTAAATTTCATTAACATTATGTGAAAATCATTGAAGCAACGCTGGACAAGAAGTGCAACTGCCCGCTGGCATTTTTAATTTAAAAATTGCATTGTTTTGGTGGTTAAAATGTATTGATTAACATATCCTAAAGAAATTTGTAGCACTCAGAGCAAGCCATTACCATCTGCTTAGACAGTCCCACCTGCCCTGCCCTGGGCTCCTGGGGCAGCCTCACAGCCCCTCATTTATCTGGCAACAATGAATGTTTTAGACATGCTCCCTTCACTCCCTCTGACTCCATGGTCAAGCTGCTGTATCACACTTTGAAGAAACATCAGCAGGACTGACTCAAGAGCAGTATGATTGTTATCCAGACCAGTCCTTCTATGCCCTTCTTGTCTCCAAACACGTGTTCACAGTGAGTGGCTAGGTCTGTGTTATGTTTAAGACAAACAGTGTAACAGGTTTGATGATCATCTTTCTGCTCATCACACTGAGAACTACTGGGGTTTTTTTCAGAAGTAAAAAGCAAAACAAATTGCTCACAAAGCATAGAATAATAATTGATATGAGTTGAAATCATTCTATGAAGGCCCTGATTTTCATGTTTGTGGCCACAAATGGAAATATAAACATCACATTGATATCAAAGAAGTGCAATATACCAGAATAGTTAAAATTTATGCCACTCCCAGTGACATGCACATAATTAATAAGCAGATTCATGAAGTCATGGAGTGGGTGTGGAGAGGGTGGGGCCTGTATCAGATGTGGGAGGGAGCTTTGTAGCTTTGCTTTAAATTCAAACTGCTTGGGCAGCTGCAGGAGAAATGAGTGGTAGATACAAGTCCAGCACAGAAGTGGAGCTGAAGGACTGTGAGTCACAAGGTGCAGAACCTCTTGGCCACCACTCATGGAGAACAAGTGGAGGGTAAAGTCCCCTTGTTTTCCTTTGTTAAATCCCTCCCTTCAAGAGATTGTAGCAGCAGTCTGGGTGAGAATATATTTAGTATGACATTGGTGTTTACGATTTCAACAAGCAAGGCCAGCTAAACACACAAAACACAGTGGATGCCAGGTCACTCACGTGGGAAATAAAATGTGCAAAGAAAAGTAGCTTTCCACCTTTCCTAGGCAAGTTTTGCTGCTGAGAAAAGAGTCAAATTACCCTTACAGGACCTGAACTCATCAGTGGGACATCCTGACACCTCCTAGCTTCAGTTGCCAGTTCACATCCCCCAGAGCACAGCTCCCAAGCAGGAAGGTCAGGCGACTACATCAGGGCCCAAGGGCTGGTGGGGCCAAGGGAGGGTCTAAGAGGTGTGGGATTCTGGGAAAAACATTGCAAGGGAGCTCCACTGCATACTGTGCTCAAGGGTCCAATGCCTGCTATCCCTCAACAGTGCCTTATTTTGTCCTTTCTCCTCATCAGTCTTTTTCCCAAGCATCTCCAGGAACAGGTAACTTTAGCTTCTGTCAGGACTGTTTTGTCATTTGTTTAGAGCTGAGTGGGATTTAAAATCCACAAAGATGGAAAAGACTTTTCTCTTTGCATGAAAGGATAGATGAAGTCCTAGGACTTTACGGTAAGAGGCGAACTACTTGGTAATTGCTGGATTTTGGAATTAAGTTGCAACTTGGCATCCATTTCATCCTTCCACGATGTAAATATTTCCAAGTGAATCTAAATCATGCAAGTAGCTCTTCTTTGTATAAAATTATTAATACATAACATCTTTTCTGTTATTTGTGCTAGTTGCTGGAATTTATCCCCAACATATGTTACTATGGATTCCTTTTCGTTGCCTTTTGCAGTCACTGAAATGGCACATCCATTTAATGACATATGCTGTACATACATTTTTTGATCACCTCACCACAAAACATCACTTTAATGCTGTTGATACATTGACCATTTTTTAACATGAAGTAGACAGAAAATACACATGGGGAAAGACAAGACACTGAGATGGCATATGAGTGACTGAGCACAAATATGAGAATAGGTTTTACAGGACTATGTTAAGTATCCTTTAGATTGTAAAGATGTAGGCTAACGTAAAACTCTCATGTACCAGCTGCTGTCCAAATAGATCACAAAATGAAAGTCCTCATGCTGAGCAGGGCTTAAAATAGAGCAGCTGATGAGTAAGACACTCTCTCTTACATATACTTCACATTTCATGCACTAAGGGATTTCATTGTCAGATATTTGTGGGGTTGCTATTTTCCATGAAAAATCTGCAGCAGAACAAAAGCATCGAATTGTTTCATTTCTCAGGCTCTAAGATTGTTATATTCATGCCACACAGAAACTCCCTTTTAGTCTGCTTTGTGATTCATGTGTTTGGCTGAATAACTTTCCTGGAACTCAGAGCAAGAGGGAAACCTTCCCTAAGTACTTCCTGTCTTTCTACATGTACTAATAACACAACGGAGTCCTCCCACCTTTCCCATTTACAACACTCCAGGCACACCTACTGGTTGATATACTCATAAGCCTCAGAATTAGTCTGCTTTTGCTCTAGTTTTTAAATAGCAGCTTTTTCTCTAGCAACAAAACTGATTTTCTGTCCAACATTAGTATGTACCAAAGCAGTATTTGGTAGTAATTAATAGACAAGGGAGAAGTTGTAGCTTAGCATGAAACATAAAAGATGCATTGCTCTTTCCCTTTTTCCTGTCTGCAGCCACTCACAGCTATGAAAGCATCCTAATCTTAAAACCCTGCACAGAAAGACGTAGTGTTGAGGGGAAGAACAACCTGTGTCATGTGTTTAACCCTGAGAGCTTGCAGGCCTCACTCCAGGGGCCTAACGGAACAAGTAGGAAACCAATGCTGAATTTTGACTGGGTAAGAATTAAATAAAAACTCCAGGATAAGGTCTAGTATATTTACAAGATGAAACACCAAAAAAATAGAGTCACTGTCCCATTGTCCTTTTATAGCCTGCCAATCTGGAAATCCATCCTCCCACCATGGATTGTTAAACTCCTATTAGAGTTATCAGCACTTACTAAAAAGAGAATCGAGCCCCTAACTTTTATAGATTGCAAAGCTTCTTTTCAAATTATGTGTCCTGAGCATCATGATTTCCTTGTATTTGGAAAACAAGTAAAATGTTTTGTGTAACTGATATGAAAAACCAACTGGAGGTGCTGAGTGACTCCCCAAACTCTTTAGAAGGGCTGCCATGAGTTGCTCCAGCTCTAATTGTGGCTTTGCATCTGACTTAATATGTGGGTGTAATCCTGACCAACTCATTAATCTCCAGGCCTGTTTTTCCAATCTGCAAAAGGGAGGATATTATACTTATTTAATTAATACAGTCTGTGGATGTTAATTAGTTAAAAAAAAGCACTATTTAAATGACATTTACAATTCCAGCTATACTTTTCTTATTTACCCTTTCGAACAAGCAAATCAAGGCTGGTTGAAATTCATCCTCTGTCCATTTCAGTACCAAAAGGAAAAGTTCTGGTGTTTAATGGAACATAGAAAATGGTAAGACCCCTACCAAGAATAGGCAGCAAAACTCTACCCTGAATCTTAGTGTCCTCAGTAAATCTTGAAGAAATACTGTCAGCAATTTCAAGAGTGTCTTTGGCCCAATTCTCTTCTAACACAATGGCTTCTAGAATTCTTTATTATTTTTTGTGAAGGGAGGCAAGAATCTCACACCAGCTAACTCTAGGTTTATACATGATGTGTAAAAAAAAGTAAGTAATAAATATGGTGTTGACTCAAAATTACTTCAAGAATGAATACTGATTTCTTATAAAAAAAAAGATAAATAAAACTCTAGTAAACATTTTAATGAAATCCTAGGAAAAAAGAAAAAAGAAATGCTGTTATTTGAAAAGGCTGTAGCCTTTTAGAATTTTCAACTTAAAATATTTTACTCACTAAAACTTTCTTAATATATTTACAGTTTACCATGTCTCCTTCAAGTTCAGACTTCCAGTCTCTAAAATACAAACTCAATTCCATATATTTTTAATGAATTAAAAACTCTGAAGTACTTTAACCTTCATTAAGGTCGAATCCAGATGAAGATAGAAATTCTTGGTCCTGAACCTTCTGTAAAGATTGAAAATATATTGCAAAGAAGTACTTAGAATTTCTTAATTCCCTGGCTTTAGCCTGATTTTCCTCCTCAGATTCTTCTTCCTGTTCCTGTTATGCTGCCAGACAGTGGATTGCCAACTCTTGGGAGCCCTTATTGAGTCTCTGAATATTAATCGGTGTTAATAAGAGAGAGACCACAGGGCTGAAATCAATAGATTGTATAAGAATCTTCTCTTTTTGCCTGAAACAAGCTTTTAGCCCTTGAAATTATGATAAAGGCCGGGAGGAAGAAGAATGGGTTTTAAAAAGCTCAGAAGGAAGCAGGAACATGAAAAAGTCAACATTTCTTGCTTTATATTTATGGGTTTTGATGCTCAAATTTGTAAACACTGTGGTAGGAGGTGCAGCCTTTAAAGCAATAAGTGTTTATGCAAACAAAAGCAGAAAAATCTAATATTCCCCCGGCTTAGGTGCTGTAATAACTCAAGAATTTGATGAACTGGGAAAAGAATGAGTCTGCAATAGCTTGTTATGATAAAACCTTTATTTTGAAGAGGTCTGAGCCAGCCACACATGAGTTGTGGCAGACTACAGTAAACAGGTCACCACTGTGAGGTTTTTTGCATCAGTCTGCAAACAATCCAAGCCATAGTTTGCAGTTTCTTCTGCCCTCATAACTGGGTTGAAGCAAGGCACCAACTGTGTAACAGGGTCAGAAATATGGCTCAGTGATCTCTGGGGGTTTTTAATGTATGGACAGAACAAGAAATCCAGATATTCAAATTATTAAGTCTCGATAATTTTGTGTGAGCTTTGACTTCTCCTGCTGTAGGTAAGATTATAGCTTGTATGTCTAGAGACAAGTGGAGGAAGAGATTGGATAAAAGAGTACGACAGGTTAATTAATATTGCATGGCTGAAAGCCTATAAACAAACAGCAGCTGTTTAAAATGCTCTAAAGCAGTAGGATGCACAGCTAGGTGCTAAAACAGATATCGCATCTTGGGCATATTTTGGAAGACATTAAAAAATAAACACACAAAATTCTATCTCCAAACTATTGCACAAAAATTCACCCTCCAAAGACTCAGAGATTTGTGTCCTCTGTATCTCTAACTGGGGTCATGAATCATGTTTCAGAGAAATCACAACTAAAACATCAAAGGACTAATTTGGCTGGTTACTTCTGAACGTCTGTGGGTGTTCCAGAGACATGTCAAGACTGCTTGAAGGCAACCCCTGCCCAAAAAAACCAAACAAAAAACCCACTATCAGTTTTTGAGTTATCAGTTAAGAAGCTCGATTCCTTTTTCTGCATGGAAATAGCTGTCTAGACTTAAAAACTTGCAGATTCTGAAGTGAAACCACTGACATGGCCTTATCATACCTTAGGTAGGCTGCATTTAATGGAGATCATATCTGCCACTCTTCTTGACACAAAACCCAAACTCTAAGAGCAGGAAAGTTTTTACTGTAGCATTTAAATGTGAATACAGAAAAGAAAATCAGCTGGGACATGGGCTGCTTGTTCCAATTTTCTATTAATAAAACACAATTTTCAGTACAATTGCCACACAGCACACCCTCTTCCTGTTTTTAAATCGTTATTTTAAGTCAAAAATGAGTCTAAATTTTGGTGTTTAAACACGGTGTAACCATTAACATATTAACATAGCTAAGGAGGCAGTTAACATTCTGCCTAAGATCTAGTTTACTACATCCTTATAAAGAAAAAGCTTAAAATCTGAAAATTAATCAGGTGAGAGTGGTCTGGATGAGGAAATGCTTTTGCTTTTGTATCAGACACACCAGTGCACAGTGCCCTGAGCTGAGCACACAGCTGAGCTGGTCTGCCCAGCAGCTCCCACGATTTGTGGGGGGCTCTGCTTCAAGGGCTCCCTCAAGTACCCTGCAAGGAGAAAATGTTCCACCTTTGGTCAAGCCTCACCTCTCCTGTTTGCCTTTTGTCGATAGAAATGCGTGGTAGAAGGGTGGTGCAAACTTTTTTGGCATCAGGAGCTGAACTCAGGTCTTATCAAATTTGAAACTGTCATTTCTTAGCTCTTCACCCTTAAAATTTTAAGGTGTAAGATGCCTGACTCACCTACAGATAGAAATTCCCCACACTGACCTGACAATCTGTTTCAGAGGGAAGTCACAGAATAAGGCTGATATATATCATCATACGGTGAAATTCAGAATTTGATTAACCAGATGCTGTTATTTTCTTTAATATCTCACGAATAGAAACTACGGTATAAAAACAATTCAAAACAATCGTTCACTGGGAAATCTGACATATGGCCTGCTAAGCTGCTCTCCTACAGAAACAGCTAAAGATCATTACTCTTGGCATCATCCCCTACAGCAGGCACTGGGCTCACTGAAACAGACAGGATGTGATTGAGTCCATACGGGAGATTATTTCTACAGATGGGCAGAAACAATGAGCAAAACTACAAAGACTTAGATGAAAGAAGTAGTCAAGGAGACTTCTCCACCTCCAGAACTTCTGTGCGCTAAAACAAACCAAAGCAGCACCATTTTGCTGGAAATAAAAGGATGCATTTTCTCCTCTTTCTTCATGGTTTACATTTCCATTCTGCTAATGTAGGGTACTTCATTTAACTTGTTCTGCCGGAGGGTTTCTCCCGGGTAGGAACATCCTGATGTGAACAGAGAGTTTGTATCCAGCAGGGGCCACTTGTTGCCTGGGTTTAGTCCCCATTCAGTTAGGTGGAAACGAGCTGGTAATGCCGTCCCGGGCTGAGCCCACGTCCTGCCCTAGTGGATTGGGATAACCACAACCTCGCCGTGACGCAATCCCGCTGCAATCCACACTTCCCTGGTGATGTGACACTAGGAAACGTAAACCAAACCTCTGGGATGTGGCATCACAGGACAGGAAATGTTAAGACAATTAGGATGTGGCAATGATAATCTGATGCAGCAATCACGCAATCACGTTTAGCAAATGTTTGCATTTGAAAGCAGCTACGTTGTGATTATGTTCTTGCAACACATCCCCTTTACAGTGCTGTGTGGATTGTCTAAATTTAGACTAGAACACGGTGCAGTAGATGGTTTTATCACATTCCATCGCTGGCCTTTTGCACGTGCTGAACAGAACCGATGCCGTGAGCAGCTCCGGCACCGTGTGAGCGCGCTGGGGGGCTGTGGAGCATCAGGGTCAGAGACACTAAGTCAGCATCACACACGTCCCTCCAGGACGAGCTGGAGGCTGAGGGCTCAGAGGTGCGGGGTGTGACACAACAGACTCCGTGAGAGGGTACCGTGACCCACGCACACACCTGGCGGGCTGACGTGGGGCTGCCACGGGGCCCCACAGCACCGGGAACCGGCGGATGGATGCCGCCGAGGCGGCGCGGGGCTGAAGGACACGAAGGTGACCCTCCGGCAGGGCGGGTCGAGGGCAAAGCGCCCATGTGTTGAGGCCCAGAGACGCTGACCCTAAAGGTGGATGGATCGTCACACCACGGCACCGGTTCCCGGAGGCACAAGGGCGGTCTCCAGGGCCAGGCCGGGGCCCGGCCGCCGAGGGAAGGAAGGAGACGAGGCCCAGGCACAGCGGCCACGCTGGAGCAGCGCCGCCATGACCTTCACACCTCGGCGCGTGACGTCACGGCGGCGGCTGACGTCACGCGGCAGTGACGCAGCGGCACGGGCGAGCCCCAGC